>VDFB02058242.1:103351903-103396102 GCA_007258455.2 Sequoia sempervirens
TGTTGAAAAGTCAAGACCAACGGTTTCTATATAAACTCTTCCAGAACTTGTTGAAATAAATTAGGCTTATTAAAATCTTAAAAATCTGTGTCCATAGAGTCCTAAAGACTAAAGAGTGACCAAATACATCCAAATTAAAGATTGACCAATATTATGCAAGGAATGAGGTTTCCTTTGCATAATGCAAAAGACAGATGAGTTATATCATGCAAGGCAATGAGGTTTCCCTTGCATAATGCAAAAGACAAATGCCCAACCATGAACCCTTTTATTAAATCTAACAAATCAAAATGCTTATAACTATGCAGAGAAGAGAAAAAAGTTAAGTTTAGAGCATCCACTACAAACAACCACTATACTCATTTTGATAACATGCCAATCAAAGTTCAAAACTTTTCATTTCTTTTTGCAAAAAAATGAATGTAAAAGAGAAGCCCTGTCCTTTTATAGGAGAATATATACCTTAAATAGATGGCTTCCTGTATGAGCATCTAAAGCACTGAAAATGTCATCGAGAAGGTAAATATCTGCACTTTGATAATAAGCTCTAGCCACCTGGATGCGCTGCTTCTGTCCACCACTCAGATTGATGCCTCTTTCGCCAATTTCAGTCTTATCACCATTTGCCATCTGAGATAGATCATTATCCAGTGCACATACCTCGAGAGTGTTCTTGTATTTGACACAGTCCATATCTTTTCCAAATAAGATATTATCTTGAATCGTACAATTCTGTATCCAAGCTGACTGTGCGACATATGCTACACTTCCACTCACCTTCACCTGTAAGCAATTATCTTTATTTAGTGCCAAAAAAATGCTAAAATGCAGGAATTATAATACCCAGAAATCAAAGAGCACTATTAAGCTAGCCCAAGTACTATATAAAACAACTTAGTACTAAATCAAGAAATGCAATGCATGTAGGAAACAAAAGTTTATTTAGAATAAGTACCACATTTTAAGCTTTCTTGGTGCAAAACAATTAAAACAGATAAATCATATTTCAATATATCTACAAAGAGATGAGCAAGGATACCTAATGGTTGAAATCTGTTGCAGACTATATTTTTCTCAAGTATCTATGAATGACATGGTGATGGATTCAAAATACAAATACATACTTATTTTTCATATAAACTCACTAAAATTTGTACTATAATACATTGAAGCTAGCTTCACATTACTTAACATCCAAATGTGTTTTACACAATGCAAGGAAGAGAAAGGGCATTAACCTTCATATCAAATAGGTATTTTGGGTAACAAAGAGGTTTAAAGAACAATGAGAAAACCAAACCACCAGTAAGATGTATTCACTTTTTCATTAACTGTCCTTTGAAGAGAAAAGGAAGAACTTGCCAATCATGATATAAGGATAATTTAAAAAACCTAGTTACCAAATTTGACAGATCTGGATTTTTTGGACCAGCCAGATTTGTCCAGTTCAATCCAGACTTTTCAATTGCTATATAAATTTTACCCAATTTTTTTGAAATTCAGGCTTTCCAAATTTTTTAACCTTCAAAATGAATCAAATTTTTTGAACTTGGTAACTATGAGTTTTACTTTTAAAATACCATAAGAGATAATTATACCTACTTTGGGAATAGAAGATTAATATGCTATAGATTGCATACAAAGTTTTCTTCAAGTCAATGGGCAACATCCATTCACAATATTGAACCCATATCAAAACCACAGTAAACAGTCAATGTATTTTTAATGATTGATTCAAGTACTAGACCATAAGCATTCTCTATAATATTTTCTAAAAACTTCTGAGATTCAAAACATAAAGATAAACTATTATGTTTCAGCTACAAGATAATATGGTTATAAGGGTAAATTCTACTTACAGTTCCAGTGACTTTCTCCATCTCTCCGAGTATGCATGAAAGAAATGCAGATTTGCCTGAGCCAACCCTCCCTACAACTGCTATTAACGATGAAGGTCTGACATCTAAATTTATGTTTTTGAGAATTGGCATTTCATCTTCAAGAGACCACTTGAATGACCCCTCTACAATTGATAAAGCATGGTTAGCTCCCTCAGCTAACCTCTCAACAGCCTCTCCATTCATCTCATCACTGCTGAAATATTTTTCAAGCCGCATCAGAGATACAGCAGCTTGTGCTGCTGCAGTGATCAGAGAAGGAAATTGTCTTAAAGGTTCTTGGAGAATACGAAAAGTTGAAATAGCAGTAAAAACTCGCCCTGGTGTTAGCTCTATCTTCATCAGTAAGCATGAACCAAATGAGACAACAGAAACTGCCAAAGGTGATAACCATAGCATACAAATGTTCATAGCACCAATATACATAAGCTTCGTTATCCAGATCCGTTCAGCATCACGAGCAGCCTTAACTTTCTCATGAAACCATTCTTGCCATGCCTGCAATTTAATTATCTTCATATTGCTGATTGCTTCATTAGTCAACCTCACTCGTTCATCTTTGCAAGCAAGTACCTGTACCATATATTTCTGTTGTCTTGAGGCTACTAGTAAACAAAGCACCATAACAATTACCATAGTAAGCAGGCCAACGAGCATAGCAAGTCGTATTGCATCAAAGAGAATAAGCAATGCAATAGCTATCTGTATTGGCATTGCCCAAAGATCATGGATGGTTTGTACAATCCTAACAACTTCATTCACGTCAACCGACATATAGTTTACAATTTTACCTATTCCATGGCTCTGCCGTGCAGAATTTGAGAGGCGCAATCCCTTTTTGTAAATTCCACTAACCATCGATGACCTTGCAGACAAGGCAAGTTTGCAACAATAAAAGTTGTATTGATGATCTATAACCACTTCAGAGAACTTTGCTATAAACAGTATAGAAGCAAGAGCAGCTCCATTATACCACAAAGCCTCTTTGCTTGATGTGACATCTATGAATCGCTGTATTAGAAGGGGACCCATATACATCACAGAGATTTTTAAGAGGGCCATAACAGCAGTCAAAACAAATTGTTTCCAGAAAGCCAGCAACAGAGCTAATGCAAGGGAACCTCCTGCTCTCTGCAGCTTTGATTGCCATAAAACACAAACACTCTCAGTTCTATCTTCAATCATAAGCATTGGTATTTCATGAACTTGAATAGCAGATTTGTGACCAGTTGCCAGCAAAGAATTCATCCACATAAAAGTGAACCTGCTTATGAATCCTGCACCAGAATAACTAGTTACTCCTTCAGCATCCTGCTGTAGCAGTGTGGATCTTTTGTTATCTAATAGATTTGTTGAAAGATTATCATTACTTTCTGTGACCATTACTTTTGTTGAGCCCTTGATGGCAATCACCAGAAGTATTGAGACTAATGGAAGAGTCACAATCAATATGTAATCATCAAATACTACATGAAATAGTTGAAAATCGTCACTAATGAAGCAGGCACCACGTGAAAGAATCTGATATACCCATGTGAAGAAACTAACAACCCACCAACCTCTTAGAAGAAAATGGTGAGAGGACAAGGCAGATCTCTTTTCAAAATTTATAAGAATAAGTGAAGCAGACCACGCCATTGTTTGGGTAGAAAAATATACCAGGTTTGGAAAATAGTTATGAGATAGTCTATCATGATGAGCAACCCAACAATAGTAAATTGTAACAACTGAATAGATTACAGTTAGAACTGTGGTAATTATTTGAACAATATGTAAATTTCCTCTACTTATAAAAAACCTTTGATGCCAATGTCTACGCTTAGCATCTAGCAATGCATGTAATCCAAACCCCAGAAAAACAGTGAAGAAAGCAATCTGTGTAGCTGAGGGGACCAACTTTGCAAGTTTCTGCTCCAGTAGAAGGTGATGCAACCAACCCAAAAATGCTATAAACCCTGAATTCACCATCTGGTTGCTTGAAGCCAACCAGGATTGCAGTACAGTTAACTTTTTCCTCATACTCAATTGCTCTGTACGGAATTCAGTGACCAGAATACTTATCTGCAATAGCATATAGTTAGTCTACATGCATATTTCAAATTGTGGAACATGATTAAGCAAAAACAAAACAGGTTACTCACCAGCCATTTCTGGTTTATAATCACGTACACCACCTCTTCAGCTATTTAAACTTCAACAACTTCAGACCATATCAGACACATGCCTCACCTAGAATTAATCACTTTGTTTTATTAATACATAGAAATATGTAACCATTTTATATCCTTATTGTAACTAAAATATATCAACTCACCGGAAAAATACAAATTTGAAATTGAAAAGCAACAATTACCTATGTAAAATACAGCATAAAATCTAGAAAGCACCACAACAATTAAATATAATGCCACATAATAAGATAGTGTTTAAAGACCTGAATAGTTTATATTGCTAATAAATAATAGAAAAGCAAGGCAAGTACAATGATGCATTCTAACAGCAGAGAAAAACCTTCTGTATGCCCCCTTGACCGGATAGTATTACAAAAAGGCAAATGACTCAACCCAAATGAGCAAAATACTATTTCCTGAGACAATTAATTTACTAGCAGTGACAGCTATGAATAATGAAAAAATCTGGAGCATATATGATATTCCAATCCAAAAATTAAGTTTGATTTTTCCCAACACCTTGAACTATCCATGATCAGTGAGAGTCCTTTCTAAAACATATGATTTTAAACTGACAATAATGGCCTTTGTAGGTCCTACAACAGGGCTTTTTCATGAAACTACTGGTTATTTATCTTTTTTCAAATTGATTCTTATGATAAAAAGAGGCAATGTAATTAAGGCTAACATTTCAAAAATGCAGGGTGTTGACACCTATAATGTCCCCAATAAATTTTTCTGCAATGTATTTTGGCTATTTAAATTTCTTGCTTAAATACTTAACCAAAACCTCATAACACTCTAGATTATATTAAATGTTTACACAACAGTATAAAAATCCCGATGTTCTGCTTCAGACTTCATTATTGGACCCTAAATGGAAAACCCTAATTTGGTCTATCCATCCCTAGTAGACCTAGAACATTCCCTTTTAAATTTTACTATTAACAATAAACCCTAATGTTGCAAATGACTCATGAGATGAAAACGAAATGCAGTTTCAACCAAGGAAACCCGGGGATGCGTCCCCCCCCAACCAAAATGCCCCGTCCCTGTCCCCGAGATGTCCCGGGTACCGAGGGACAACATGGGGACGGCAGGGGACCGTCACCTTTCTTTGCAAATTTGCAAGAAATATCCCTGAAACGGGGGGACGCCGTTGACCCAATGGGGGACGGCTGACCAGTCCCAGGGACAGCCAGGGGACGGCTGAGCGGTCCCTCGACCGTCTCGGAGACGGCTAGCCGTCCCCCACGTCTTGTGAGCTTTTAAAATGCAAAAAAAACATAAAACAAAAAAAGAATGCCCCTGCCTACATGGCATGTGTGGGCCCCATTGATTTTGACTCCTTTATGAAAAAAAAGGGCCTCTCTAACCTCATTTTATGCATTTTATTTGTTTGAACAGCCAAGTGTTTGAGAGCAAAAGGAGTTGCAGCCACTGAAGGAGAAGGAGCAGCAGCTTGAAGGAGGAGAGGAGGTTGAAATAGTGTTGTTGGGAGTGCAAATCCACCAAAGAGGTATGCATTTCCTTTCCCTATTTTTTTTTTTCATTTTTTTGCAAAATGTGAAGCATACATTGTCTGATTTTTATTTTATTTTTTGCATTTTCAGTTGAAACTTGCATTCTAAAAATAAAAAACATGAGTAGCAGTAAGGCTAGGAGTGATAGTGAAGTTGAAATGCAAACTAGAAAGGAAAGTGGTGGGGGTGGTAGTAGAACTAGAGAGCAAAGAAACCCAATCCAATGCCCTCCTCCATCAACCAATGCCAAAACCATGGAAGACTATGCAAAACACCCATTAGACAAAAAATAACCATTCCTTCGATATGTTACAGTCGAGGGTGAAAGACAAAAAAAATCAAGGGGGAGTAGGGTTTGGTTTTGCCATGTTTGTGAAAAGGAGTTTAGGGGCAGCTACACAAGAGTTAGGTCTCATTTTTTGGGTGAGGTGGGCCATGGAGTTAGAGTGTGTCCTCAATTGACAGATGAGCTATTTTTAGAGTGCCAAAAAATTCAAATGGAGTTGGATGGTGGGGTTCAAGGTGGGTCTCCTTCTTTCCCAAGTTCACAATCATCTATGCCTACTCCTAGTCCTTCCACGGTTGGTAGTAGTGGAGTTGTCTTAAGAGGAAAGAGGAAGGTGAGTGGTAGTGAAAAGGCAACCTCAGTTGAGTCCATGTTTAATAACCAAGCAAGAGAAGCCATTGAATCCTCCATTGCCAAATTTTTTTTTTCCCATGCCACTCCATTTCATGTGGCCCGTTCCTCTTATTTCAAACAAATGGTCAAAGACATAGCAATTGTTGGTCCTTCATTCATACCCCCTGGAGATCATAAGCTAGGCACCACCCTCCTAGACAAAGAGTACTCCAAAGTTAATGTGTTAATGGAGGAGATGAGGCAAACATGGAAGAGGACGAGGTGCTCTATAGTGATGGATGGGTGGACTGATTGTAGACGCCGGCCACTCATCAATGTCATAGTCACATGCCCTGTTGGTTCTTATTTTCTTAGAACCGTAGATTGTTCGAGGAAATGTAGGCACTTCCAATTTTCCATTTTGAGAGCATAGAGGAAATTGGGGCTGCAAATGTGCATCATTCAATACGTGAATCGCTGGATGATGGCGGAGGTGCTTAAAGGCTTTATTTTGGACCCCATGTTGTTTCATATACAACAATGCAACAGAATAATAGGGAAGTTGGATTGGGTGAAGCAAACGGTGGCAGAAGCTAGAGATATTCAGATGTTCATTTGCAATCACCACACCTCACTTGCTCTCTTCAAAACATTTTCAAAGAAGGAGTTTCTCAAACCTGTTGAGACAAGGTATGCCATTTACTTCATTTTGTTTCACTTTCAATTTGTATTCATAATCTGATTTTGTTTTAAATTTTTATTTTTTAATGAATCAATGAATGTAGATATGCCACATACTTCGTTTTGTTGGAGAGGATGCTTGAGGTGCATGAGCCTCTACAACTGATGATGGTCAATGCAAAGTGGACTAGATGGCCTAATGCAAGTTCCGCTCAAGGAAAGACCATCAAACAAAAGATTTTCGATGACAATTGGTGGGCCAATGTGAGGTAAGACATATTAGATGGCTGATTTCATATTAAATTTCTGATTTTAATATTTTAATTTTATTGTCCAATGTTCCAACTTTTGAAGTTTCTAAAATGTCAATTAACTTGTCAACTAATTATTTTGAACTTTTTGTTTGCATTTTGCAGATATATTTGCTCCTTCATCTCGCCTATTGTAGATGTCATCAGATATGTTGATACAGACTCTCCTAGTCTTGGAGAGATATATGAGACATTTGACAGTATGCTTGGGAAGATGAGGCAAGTTATTTCGGCAAAGGACCCCACTTTGGATTTATATGAGCAACACATTAGGCCCATTGTGACACGGAGGTGGAATACAATGAACACCCCACTTCATATGGCTGCCTTTGGTCTAAATCCAAAATGGTATGCACCAAGGGCTGGTAGGGTGCCTCCATGTGATGATGCTGAGGTTTTAGATGGGTTCACACAAGCCATTGAAAAGATTTATCCAGCAGAGCAGGCTTCACTACTTCGGTCACAATTCCTAGACTTTGCAAATCTTAATGGTCCAAACTTGAGTAAAGCACAGGCGAGGTTGGATAGAGCTATATTAGCTCAATCGAACCCTATTGGATGGTGGACCTATCATGGGAGGGATACACCGCAGTTGAAGACACTTGCTACTCGCCTTCTTGCACAGGTTGCCAGTTCCTCTACTACAGAGAGGAATTGGTCCACTTATAGCTTTATCCACTCCCTCAAGAGGAATAGACTTACCTCTAGACGAGCGGAGAAGCTAGTGGCAGTTCATAGTGCTTTTCAGCTTTAGGATCAGCAGACTCTAGAGTATCGACAGACTCCAGCTCTACAGTGGGATATTGATCCCGAGGACGTGGCTCAGGTAGATGAGGAGATAGCCGAGGGTTTGGTTGGGGTTTCGTTTGGTGAGGAGGAGCATCACAATGGCAGTGACTCAGAGGATGACTCTGATTTTGATGTGATTATGAAAGATGATTAGGGGCAGCAGTGCTCTTTGTTTATTCTATATTCATTATTGTCATACGATATTGTATTTTGATTTTCATGCAAACTTTAAAACTATATGGCAGCAATGTAGCCTTTGGGCATTTTGATATAAGTTTATAAATTATAACTTGGAGGTTGTTTCATGATTCATGTATGTTAATTTTGAATGTGTATTGAGTATTGGTATAATGTTGAACACAAATGTTATATGTTAATGTTCTATAATGTGTATTATGCATGCCTTATCCATGTTATCATATGAATATTTAAAATTTCCCTATATTTTTTAAATTTTCCCTATATTTTAATATAGTCGTCCCCTTTCGTCCCTAATTTTGGCCTCAAAAATCAAAAACTTGGGGACTCGTCCCGCCGTCCCCTATCGTCCCTATCCTGGAAACTTGGGGTAACCCTAGTTTCAACACATTTACTAGATTATCAAATCAGATTTGAAGACCAAATTGATATTAACATGTAATAACATGTTACATCCCCTCTGACTTAAAAATGTTTGACAATGGAATTATGGTTGTTATGTTAGTTGCAAGTAACGGAGACTTTTATTTGTTAATCAAAGCTTCGATCAATTCCTTAATCGTTCAAATATGTCCATGCTAGGGAAGCAAGCTCATTAAATTTCATTATCTGGTTAAAAGAATATTGAATCGGTATTTGATTATTCTCCGAATAGTCCGTTGATCAATTCCTTTCTTTTTGTCAATAATCTGTTCAAGAATTTTCTTAAATTGAATTCGCATATGCTCAACTTTAACTAATTTTGAACCCGAGTGCATGTTTGGCCTCTCCTCAATTGATTAGAAGCTATTATGTTTTCCTTCAATAGAAGAGATGACAAGGAGTCAAGTATTACTCTTCCTTCATGTTTTTAAGAAATGAGTTAACCTTAAATTTAAGAAAAGATTGAGAATCAAATCTGGACTGAGGACAATCTTAAACGAATTTAGACAAGAAATCTTTACACTCTGTTTTAAGTATCAGAGTTGGTACTGGTCACTCTCTCCAATACAAGTTTGTTAAATATGGAGAATCCTTACGGGTGTCAAGTCTTTGACTTCTTCACTTATTATGTTTAAAGCTAACATATTATTTTTCAGTTTCAAAAGTTAACTGGACTAGTCTCTCTCTTAAAATGCCTAAATTAATCAGTCCAACTTAAAATCAAGAAGTATGATTTGGAACCTTGATACGTAAATAAACCTCAATGATGTATCAATCTCTCTCTTTTCATTTGTATAAACTTTATGGTTAAGACTTAACCTGAAACTAAAGGAAATTGATATTCAAACCAGTCATTGTAATATAAACTTTGGACCAAAATATGAAGTTCAATGATAAGATCTGAAAGACCACTTATTTGAATATGTCATTCGGTACATTGGTGTCCAATGAAAACAACCTTTGTTTAGAGAAGGAAAATAGTCTTTAAGAAGAGATAGATGTTGAGCCGAGACTCTCTCTCTCTTTATGAATAGATGCTTAATGGTATCAGCTTAACCTTAACTAAGAGAAAAGATTCAGAATCAAGTATGGTAATATGAGCAACTTCTTCTTCTCAGCAGATATCAATTGGTTCAGCTATCCTTGTTTGTAAAAGCAGTTTGCTACCAAAGAGGTGAAAAGATAAAGAGTCCAAACTCTCTTCAAGGGTTAAGAAAACAGATTAATCTTAATAGAATGGTTCCTAATTAGATTATTGTGATGTTAAATCCTATGGTTAAGATATAACCTCGAACTAAGAAGAAAAGATAATCAAACTTGCTAATGTAAAATTAGACCTTGATGTATTATCATGTTGAGCAAGGGTGAGAGTGTTGACGGCACAGAAGTGCTAGAAATATTAAAAATCCTTGGCCAAGGTATGATGCCAGTTGGGCATTGGTCAGCTATCATGAACCAGATATACTTCTAGTCAGAATGATCCTTCTGGTTAGGAGATACCTACAAAGGAGGGATCGACCAGCAGTATAGGTCCATGACACCAGGCTCAGAAAGGCATGATGATAATTTGATCCATGTTGATTACCCTCGTGAAGGGTCGGGTTCTTCAGTTGAAGAAACTCGGGGGACCAGTAGGTCTTGGTTGGGTGGAAAAGCCCTTGATGATGTTTCTCTTTCTCTCAATGATAAAGTTGTTCAAGCAATTCAGCATGTTGGTGTTGTCAAATTGTAATTCCAAGTACATGCATTCGTCAATTTAAGATTACTATCAATGTTGCAATAAATGCTATTTATTTTAAGTTATTTGTATGTATGTAAAAGATTGCAGTTGATTAGTTAGACAGTTATTGATTCATTCAACTGAAATGAAAGATCTGAAAATAGTTAATGATTATAAAGAAGTTAATTCTTTCCTTCAGTTCATTAATTGGTTAAATGGGAACCTTAGATGGATTAGTTAGTTAGTTATTGTCGGTTGAAATCTGGCAATTAGTTTTCCATTTCTTAAAACATAGAATGACAATTGTTACATTTGTTTCATAGTTGTAGTATTTGATCATTACTTCCTGGAAGCAAAGAAAAGTAGTTATTATCCTTTTGTAATTTTCTGATATATGTTTACAGTTAGTAGTTTTCCTTTCAGCTGAAAATGAAAATTAAAAGTTAGTTGATGAGTTGTATGATGTAACGACATCAGAATTGATTTTCTTTTCCATCTAACTGCAAAGGAAACCCTAGTTTAACAATTATTTAGTTATTGATCTTTCGTGAAACGGTTGATGAAAACAAGTTAGTTGAACTTTAGCTGAAACTGGTAGTTGGTTACATTTTTAAACTGTAGAGCAAGTTGAGTGTTACATAACCACCCTTAATTTTTTTATGAAAAGACTTGTTAGCTCAACAGAATGAAAATGCTAAACTTTCCTTTCCACTTTCTGATCACCAAGTTCCCAGTGTGGGTGAGGTGAGAGCATGCAATATACGAGATTACAATTATACTTAAAATGAGCAGCTCAAAGTAACATCTTCTTATCCAGTGCGGTTAGCTGGGCACATCCACTTTCCAGTGGGAAAGCTAATACAATAATAAAGTGTAAAAAACAAGCTCTTCCACTTTTCAATGGTGAGTGAGTGCCAAAGCCACTTGTTCAGTGGGGTGAGTACAAGAGCCACTTATGCAATGGGGTAAGTAACAACAAGAAATCAAGAGCAAGATCACTAGTGGTACTACCACCTAGTGTCACATTCTAAGCTCTTACAATTCATTTCAAATCAATACATATCTACTATTACAAATATGGCCATGAAATAAAATTGATAGAACACCCCCACATATCTCACAACATTAAGAACTAACCACCCATCATGAGAAATGACAATATCCCTCAAGGAAATGGAAAATAAGTGATGGGTACAGGTCTGAAACTTCACTGCAGCAGTCTGGACAGCAAGATAAATACTCAAAAATCTTCAATGACCCACTCCCAAATGCACTCAAAGGTCAATGTAGACTTGGAATGTTTCCAGCTCCTCTAAAATGCAAACAAACCTCTCAAACTACAAACTCAAACACCATCAAAGCATTCAAAACCAATAAAGCCAAGATTGGAAGTTTCAATCAGCACCAATGGTGATCCCTAAATGGAATCACACTAATCTAGCTAGGGAATTTCTTTCAATTCCGAAACTAGAAAATCCATGAGGGTTTCCATCCTCAAAGATTTAGAGAACCAAAGCAAATCCGGAAACATAACAATATCATTCTTCAACATATCAAAATGAGCCCCCAACACCTCCTTTTATAGCTTTTTTCATTGTTTTTTCAAAAAAGTACTTTTTGCTTTTTCGTAGCTTTTCCAAAAGAGAGATTTTTTCATTGTTTTTTTTTGAAAAAGCACTTTTTGCTTTTTCACTGCATTTTTGAAAAACATCTTTGCTTTTTCTAAAAAAGCACTTTTGCTTTAAATTAAATAATTCATTGTGTGCAAACATTTAATCACCTTTTCCATCAAATTCCCTTTTAAAATAAAATAAAACCTTTTTTCATGTGCAAAACCCCCTTATTTCTCCTAGGCATCCAAATGGGAGTTTAAAATACCTTTTCAAAAAGATATTGCACTTAAGTTATCAAAGATAATGATAAAACATTATAACTTAAGTGAATAATTTAATTATTTCACCGCAAGTTGTGAAAAATCCTGGAACACACATTGGAATCCAATTTTGACCACGCCAATATGATATTGAGGCATAGGTGAATAATAGAAGCCAATTTGGTGACCTACTATAAATAGACGTGCTCTCCAAGAAGTTTGGAGAACACCCCAAAAGTTCGAAAACACTTGAGAGAGTGTCATTCATACCAAAATTGCCCACTAAGCTCATTACCATCAAAAGAAACCTTGTAACTCTGAAAAATGCATCCTCCAAGATATTTGGAGTTCCATTGCCTTACCACTTAGCCTACAAAAACTCGGGAAATAGGCTAATGGTCTTCGAACCATTTAGGCCTAAGAAGGGGACATTACATAACAATAAAATGAAGTTTACAAGGGTTATCAAGGGCCAAAATGGGAATTTTCCAACTTCCCTTACAATAAGGGGTTGGAAGACAACCTATGTGCCATAATAGCACACTAAAGCAATGGAAAATATAGGTTTTCATACTTAACAACTGCAAGTGTCATGTAACAGGGTATCACTAGTTGTCACCACCATTAATGTTAGAGTGCGATCTCTGGGTGAAACCGCTCCTTCAACAGATGGGTTCCATTCTCAAATAAAGGTGCTTGAACAACGCATGCTCACTAAGACTTCTACTAAAGTTTGTTTAGGGTTCTCCATCATGTCCTCTATCTTTCCTTTTAGCCTATTATACACCCAAAAAAGACATCAAAACTTGCAATAATGACCTTCATCCCAAGATTGGTAGCAATCAAGGTTGCATGTACCTATCTGTAATGTCCCCTTCTCAAACCTGATTGTTCCAGTGACCGTTGGCCTTTTCGTTGGGAACCCAAAGGCTAGTTAGAAGGTTAAATTAGGGTTTCCTAATTTTTAGGAGGTCATTGCTCAGAGATGGTGGATTCAATGGCAGATTCCTTCTGGGTTTTCAGAGGGCTTCGCAACGGTATGTTCATCTCGGCTTTCAGAGCACTTTGTGGAATTTACTATTTTTAGTAAATTCTATTTTTGGCAGTATTCAGGATGGTATCAGGCAATTGACTTTCCCCTTTAGTTGACTCAAGTGGCGTATTCAGTTTTGGACTTCAGAATGCAGTTCTGGGAGACGAGCTCATTTCACTTAAAATAACATTATAATTAAAATGTTATTTATCACCTTGGCCTAGTCGAATGACTTAAGGTTATTTTAAAAGGTGGACTCAAAGGGTGACGCCTTCATAAAGATTATATTTAATATTTGTTGATTTCTCCTAAGTCAAGCAAATTAAATTGGGCGCACTTATCAAGGTGATGTTTTTAATTAAATATGATTATTGAGCTAAAGGTGAAAAGGACGCCATATTGAAGGAAGAGATTAGGGTTTGAACTTTGAGTTGGATTTTAGGGTTTCGTGAAGTCAAACGAAGCTTATAAAAAGGAAGTCTTGTGCATCATTTGGGTATCTTGGAAAATACACCGTTATGCTGCCGGATTGACTCTGGATCACTTCGAGGGATGAAGACCTCCTAGTATTGGGCATCTCTTCTCGTTTGTAAGACAACGACTAGTGATGATTGTTAGTCTAGTTGTGAGTACTTTGGAGTTCGTGCATTGTAATCAGCATTCTTCTGTTTAGGATCAGTTTTGGCATGTTAGAGATTTCTGTTTTCTGTATTTTGCTTCAGCAGATTCGCATTTTTACTTGTAACTCAAAAAAGACAAAAAAATAGATTGTGGGTAGTGTCTCATTCCTTTTGTTTTGGCCAAGCGCCCTTGTTTGGAAGTCTATAGATTTTTTGAGGCTGATCTGAATTTTTAAATAAGAAATCGCCCCCTAGGCTGGGCCGTACCATTTGTCAGTCCTTGGGAATTGTGCATTTATTATATTATGCAGTTTAAGTCAGTTTTATGATCTGTTTGGGAGCGCCCCTATCTTAGTTGAGTTTTGCAATTGGTATTTAGTATTTTGGAGGGGTATAGAGAAAGTTTCGAGCATTTCAAGGTTTTCTTTGTTGCTGGTAATGCGTTGAAAAGTGCAGGACTGTCACAGCAGATTGGATAAATCTGCATATTCTATATTGATTGGTGAAGACATCTCTTTCAAGCAACGTGAAGACTTCAAGGAAGATTACCCAAGCTGGAAGAATAAGGTTGGATCTTTAATTCGTGGTTTCTGTGATCTTTACTTCCTGCAAATAAGTTCTCGAATATTGCATAACTTTCTTATATACTGATTTATATTGTAGCAAGATCTCATTCCTTAATTTGTAAGCTGGCAGTAGTACTGACCGCATTATAGATCTTTGCTTTATCGGATTGTAATAGTCTTTTTACTTTCAGCAGTTGCTTTGATTATTTGATCTCCGCCCTATGGTAGCTACTATCCCATCCTGGGTTAGAAAGCACATTCTGGGTGTTGAGAGTTTTTAGCTTTCAGCATTTCCTTCCAAGCATTAGATTCTGTAATCACTCCGTCATATGGTCGCCCCTCACTCCGCATTGGATTGGGTAGCACATACTTGACGTCGAGTTCCTTTTTGTATCTAGATTAGAAGATCCTCTGACCAATGCTCGCCATCATCGGCGCCATTCTGGTTAGAGTTGCTTTATTGTACGCTTTGGTTGCCCCTCTAACCTTAACGGGTGTATGCTTGTAATCTGAAATCTGAATCTTTGAAAAACAAAAAAATTTGGCTCGGAATATTTCACTATCAAGTGTCTTTTCCCTTCAAATTGTGCCTAGTATGGTCCGTACATGTGCAAAAGTGTGTTTGGGAAGCATGGAGAAACGTCCCCTATGAACTGTAACTATCCTCAACAATAGCGGTGAGGGTCTCTTAGGGTTTGAAACCCTATCTACCTTATTAATGGTAGACGAAGTTTTCTTCTTTGTTTACACAGCTAGGTGTACATGTGGAGCCACATCTCCAAGTAAATTATGTCGTTGGTGATACGATACCATAGCTAGAGCCATGTGCCGATATTAAGCATTAAAATGCATTGACATGTAAAGTGGTAGGTGGGATGAACAATGAAAAATAGCAAGAGTGATCAAAGTGGTATGATGGGATGAATGGGTCTGATAGCCCGATAGGAGAAGAGAATGAAGGTAGGGGATGGTCATGATGTATGCATAAATGGGGAAGTCCAAAACCCTGATAGGAGTATAGAAGAAAGCGGACTTGGGAGGAAAGTCATGCTGAGAAGGGAAACTCCACAACTTTGATGGCTTACATTGACTTAGAAAATTGGATATGCCTCCATAATTGAAATTTTGGGGATCTTGAGCAGATGCATGGGGGATAAAGGGGAAGAACTCGTACACAAATTTGGATCAAAGCGAATGCTAGTGATAGGAAATGAGCAATTTGTACCACAACATAGATTATGGAAAAAGGGAACATGACAAGTCCACCCTGCTTGAATTTTCCTGCCCTCAAGCAATTGTAAGTTCAATGCTCCATCTCCTCCTATCTAAAATTCTCTACAATATTAGTATTCCCTAATTCTTCCCAAGCAGCCTCCTTTGTAGGCAAGTTCCTCCATTGAACTAGATAATTTGTAATGGCTCCACATTCCAAATTTTCCCACCTTTGACTTGGATTGAATAGTGAAAGCAACCAATCTTCCATATACCTCCTTTGACATGATGATGAATGAAAACATCCACAAACTCCTACAAGGCCCAAGGTTGCCACATGTGTTCACCTCCATGTTTTTGTTGGTGATTCCTTGCACAAGTATCTACCCTTGGATTTACTTCACCAAGCTCATGCTGCACTACTCTGGTATACATTTGAAGTCCTCCTTGAGATATTCTTGCAGTACTCATAGTTTCCTCCACAAGGTAGATGTGTCCAAAACAATTTCTCCTTAACTTTGGATGGTATCCTTTACTCAATCACATAATAGACAACACTTGTCTGGCTGCAAATGATTTAAGGTAATGGCTAGGACTGATGATGATAATAATTCCAAAGCTAGGCATTGGGTGGATAACAATCTTGTTTTCGTTCCTTGTGCAACCTAGCTGCAAAATGTGAGCATCACCTCTCTCTTCTACCTAGGTCGTATCCTTGTGAAGATGAATCTGAATTTGAGCTTCTCCTATCAAGATCGTTGACATCCTTGAAGTGTCTTTGTATTGTGTGTTGCAACAAATTCCTCAATATGAAAGGTGCAACAAAACCCTACCTCTTTGTCACTAGACTATGACCATGGCATACTCATAAGTATGCCCGCCTCCCCTAGATTGTTGTCATAAAAATTTCCCTGTGTTCCACAAATTCTTACCATGACACCACAAGCTATACCCTTTGACAATTGGTGTGGATCACTTTTTTTGTGGGTTGGACAATGGCTGTGGTAAGCATAGGTTGCTTGAGATTTCTCCCCAAACAGCAATGTGTAGCCTAGAATACTTGCACTTCATGACCCCAATAGGTGAGATCTTCCACACGCAACATTAAGCAAAGAATTCCTGCTAAAATCTGCAAAGCTATAGTGGCTCGTGAGAGATAATACTCATGCAAAGCACCAGTTTATAAAAATGATTGATAGGAACATAGTAACCCTGTTGCAAAATTGAGTTCCTTTATTCAAAACCAAGAAAATAAAGGCTGAAAATCACCCTATACTAGCTAAGAACATTTTAGCCATGGTAATGACCCAAAAAATCCACCATGTGACCAAAAATACTTATGTGACGGCACAGAAGTCACAGATGAAGTTGGAAATATTGAGAACAGATTGATGATTGGAAACCACCTTCATTTTGGTCCTTGGCTCATGTTTCTGGTGGCCAACACTTATTCTTACCATGTATGGTTAATGACTTCCACAAGATGCTACAAAGTCATCAGCCCATTGCTTTCTCCCAACACCTAAGACCTAGAACATGGATTCATTTACTACTACTCCCATAGGTCTCGCAACTTCATTTTTGGGTACTCTCTCTTTCTTGTTAGCTGCTTCAAGCAACTTAGGGTTTTCATTTTGGTGCATAAATTGTGTCACAAAGTTTGGCCCTTGTATAGCTTTACCCAAGAATGCAAACATTTGATGTTGTTTGTGTTCCCTAACTTGCAGTTGCTCCTCCAAATTCTATATCTGCACCTTAGAACTTTGTTGTTGCTGCCTAATTCTCACCAACTCTATTAGGAGTAGACTCTCATTCTTCTTGAATTTTTGAATTTTCTCTTCCCATTCATATCTTACAACATCTACCACACATGAATGCAAGAACTTTGAAATGGGTTGATTACCCCCATAGGCTTATTGAAAGCTTCTTGTATTCTATCCATTTGTGCATGAATTCCCTTCGCCAAAATAGAAGGAAGCCTCCCTTCGTCAATTATGTCAACCTGATTTAACCCAATAGGAAAAGGATACCATATGGAGTGCAGGAAATCGAAGGCTTTGTAAACATTTGTTAGCAAATGCAGAATGGAAGTGTGTGATGGATTTGATCAAATGTTGGTTGACAGGTGCTAGCCGCATATCTGATATTGCCATTTAGATGGTGGATTACATGATTGGCCTCAATTTAGGAAAGGTTTATAATTGGGCCCAGCTTTTGTCTGAACAAGTACAGGAATTTTTATCCCGTAAACATAAGACCTTCTACATGACATAGCATACTATCACCTTATTATTGGATGTTATTTTTAGTCAAGTTCCTACTAATAAATTGGGCAAGTTTCAACTAGCCTTTGACGATGATTCCTCGGGGCCTACAATATTTAGATGGACTACTTTGGATGCCCAAGCTCACTCAAGGGAGGAAGCTAAATCTAGCCATAAGAAGCTGAAACACAAAGATGCATTAGGTGAAGGAGAAGGAAGCAATGAGGATGATTATGAGTGGATTGAGTTGCCCTCTACATCAGGCACCATACCCAAGGACACTCATTCAGCCGAAGTTGTGTCTACACCTATCGAGGCTCAATTTTTAGTTCCATCAAATACCATTGTAGTGGAGACATTCTTTTCAGAAGCAACATTCCTACTTCATCCGTTTTAGCAAATTTTCTTGTCAGTTGAGCCATCCGAACAAATCAATAGTTGGTTGAAATTCCTTGGGGTTCCCATTGATGTCTAAGAATTTCCCCCACCTAGCCCTCCTTAGGATATTTCCATGGGGATAGAGCAGCTCGAGATGATTCAATCTACTGGCGAGAGTGTGCAGCCATGTCCCACACAGGCAACTACACCTACTATTGAGCTGATGTAGGAAGGTGAGCCTTCTCTAGCACTGCAACTACCGCCAGCTACCCAAGAGCTACCCACAACTATCCCTGCTGCCACGCCTATTCAAGAGCAAGAGTCTAGCGACTCAGAAGGGGTTATCATTGAAATTGCTAAACCAGACGAGGCTGATCCCTTGGATATCATTCAAAGGTACATACATGATTCGGAACTCATGGCCGCCATTATATAGGAAGTAGTGGATATTTCTCAACGATTGGATCGTACTCATTCTCCTCTGATATGGCAAGAGGCCCAATGCATCCTAGTGTTCATGAAGGAAGGGTGTGAGGTAGAGTTCAATAGCATATTCGTGTCCATAGGATGGCCTAAGATTGAGACTTTTGAGATGACGACAGCATGGCAACCTACGAGACCTACTTTTGGGGGGAAGGATGTTAAGGAAATTACAACTTTATTTGGTATGGAGGCCACATTCCAAGAGATGTTCTATAAGTTGAAATGCCAAACAAACTCCAATATTCAGCTTACAAACCAAATAGATGAGGCTACAAGGATGTCACAAAAGGTGTGTGCTGAAGCAGACGAACTCACTCAATGCTTTTAGGAGCAACTGTCTAAACAATCACATCTTACAAAAGTTGAAAAGACTAAAGTAGCAACCAAAGATGCAAAATTAGCTAAGAAAGACTGCCAGCGAGCCGAAAAAGATAAGGAGATTGAATAGATAAAGTGCCAACTGGCCGAGGCTACACAAATGGTGAAGGCTGCTAGGGAGAGGGAACTATTAACGGCTCATCATCTCAAGTTGCGAACAGAGGAGGTTTACAAGCTACCCCATATCAACTCTCAGACATCCACTAGTTGCAGTTCATTGTACCTTAAGATTTCACGATCAACAAACTACCAAATATCAACAAACTCTGGCAGCACATTGGGATATTAATCCTAAAGATGTTAGGAAATTTGACAAAGAGGAGGTGCAACCAGGATTGGCCAAGCTTCCATTGGACTAACCACTGCTTCAGCCAAAGAGTGACATAGATAGCTCATTTGATATTGACAACCCAAATGAAGCATAATTGTATTTTGAAGTTTGAGACTTTCGGTTTTAACTTTCAACTTTAAAATTTAAACAATGAAATTGAAATCAAAGACTTTATTGTTGTTATTAGGCTATACAATATACTATTGTTATACTGTTGTCATGATTAATTTTATTGTTGTTATACTGCTCTTAACATTTATAATGTAGTCATGATATACTTAAATATTTAAAAAATTTAAATTTATTGTTGTTACTATAATCCTGTCATGTTATATTATGTCCATTAACTTGTAGAAATCTCTTCCGTGAAACACATCCACTACAATCCTATCATCCCCATCCCCAAAACATTGTGGAGCACAGATTTAAACAATATAGGAGGTAAATGGAGGGAAATATCCTTGTAGCTTTCAAGAGGGGAATTCATATGGCTAATTGGCATTTTACCTATTAAGTAAACTTTACCTTTTAACTATTATGGGATGCTTTCAATGGCCATTATTTCAAAAATCTCAAAACTCTACTACCATATTCACAAACACACTAAATAATATGACTACTCAAACCATAGGCCTTACATGGACAAAAAGTTATTCCATAGTTCTAAGGCTTTTGCAGGTAGAACATTCTTTTGAGAAAGAACTTTGTGAGAATTTGTAAGTATTTCGGTGAAATAATGATCTGGAAGGTGTTGGGGGTGGGAGTTATTAAATAAATAAAAAATTATAAGATTGCTTTTGGATTCAACTATATATATTTTTCAATCAATGTTTTGGATCGCATACAATGATCCCTCATCAAAAAGAGGAGAGAGATGATGGATCGCTGAGTGTGATTAGAAACATCAATTGAAAAATTTACACAATTAAATTCAAAAGCAATCTTACAACACTACTTCATAGACTGTGGAAAACTCATGCCAAATAAAAAATAGTTGAAACAATAACTTGACCTACTTAAATTCTACCTCGCATCACTGCCACCTTTAAATGCTTGGACCTTATAGATAGTGAAAGACATATTACACCCTCTACTAAGCTCAATCTGGAGTCCAAATCCTCTTCCTCTCTTTCCTACTTTAGAAATACATTTTATTATTTAAATTTTCTTATCATAATTCACCACTATCAATTCATTTTTAGAAAAAATTTAATGTATTTGAAAAGTTATCTAATAATATTGTGTAGTGATTTTTTACACAATATTTCGGATTGCACTCCATGATTCATCATTTTACATCTAAATCATCCTAATGATGGATTAGGAAGGGGATCAAAAACATTCATATAACAGATCACTAAACAATTCCATCTAAAAAAAATTTCTAAAATTGTAACGAACTGTAAAAGCCTAATATTTCTAATTTAAAAAGCTCAATCACAAAGTTCAAAGGTAAAATGCACAAAGAATGTCATGTCCTCTTCTCAAAAATGAAAATTTTGATTTAAGACCTATAGCCTATCTCTATTTTTTTTTAGGCTAAGCAATATGATAAGGGAAATAAAGTATAATTTTGAGGCCTACTCATTGTTTATAAAGTCAATTTAAGTGTTGTTATTAAAGAGACATTATGAGGATATGCAGTTAGTTATTTATTAAAAAAAAAATCACTCAGTGGAAAAAAGTAGAATATTCAGGGCCCAAATGAGATGTCTATATATGAAAAAGCAAGCACCCAAATTAATCATCTAATTGACATTATTTCAAATTTAAATTTAAAAAATATGCATTCAAAGATGGAAACCCTTGGTTTGCAAATACTTGAGGATGAAAACGCTCTTGAATTTGGCAACTAAAACCCTTATATTCAATTGAAGCAAATCTGCCCAACGATTGTGTTTGGGCTTATTGAAAGGAAATTAGCTAGCACGGGGCATCACACTATAAACAAGGGCATGTTGATCCCCATTGTTCACAAGGCTTTGGATGAGTGTAAGAGGGATAGGCCTAAGAAGGCAATTGCATCCACTTTCCCAGCAAACCCATGGTTTGATGAAGAGTGCAAGTTAACAAAAAGAAAACTTCGTGAGGGTGGAAGTACCACAGAAAACAAGAACAAATACGAAAAGATGATACGGAACAAAAAAGAAAAATATGTGAGCACTAGAAGGCTGGAGCTGATTGCCCTTGGAAAGAACAATCCCAAGAAATTCTGGAAGGAGCTATAGCGAAAAAGAAAACAAGCGGAAAACAATATCACAAGCTCTCAATGGTTGGAATATGCAAAGTTACTGTATGAGCAGGAACAAGATAAACATAGACCTCCAACAATCATGGTTACCACTGAACTTTTCACCATCGAAGACATCAATCAAGGCATAAAAAGGTTGGCTGGGGGAAAAGCACAAGATATTGATGGGCTGCAAACAGAATTCTTAAAATGGGGCATTAAGGTCCTTGCACCTTGCATCAAGGGCATCTTCAATAGGGTTATTCAAGAGGGCTTTCCGGAAGGGTGGACAACTAGTGTTGTTATTCCCTTATACAAAAGTGGGGACACTAATAACCCATCAAATTACCACACTATTATGATTAATCAGCTTCTTGGAAAACTTTTTGGAAGCATGATTGAGCGCAGAATTAGTAGTTGGGCTGAGAAAGAGGGCAAAAGAGATGAAGGTCAGGCTGGTTTTAGACCGAAACATTCCACTATCGATCACGGTATTACTCTTAGATTTTTGATTGAAAAAATTTGGAACATTCAAGGGGAGGAGGCCTTTTGCTGCTTTGTAGACTTCAAAAAAGCCTTTGACACAGTGCCACGGGGAAAGTTGTAGAATAGAATGGAGGATTTAGGAGTCCCAAAGGTGCTTAGGGTGGCTGTTCATAGGCTGTATGAGCAGGTCAGAGCTAAAATCAGAACCAATGAAGGTATGTCTGAGTGCTTTGGCAGCGACATTGGAGTCAAGCAAGGCTGCCCACTTTCCCCAATGCTATTTGGGCTTTACATTGACAAGCTGGAAGAGTGGATAGACAAAGTTGGTGGGGAAGGTATTCAGTTGGCCAATTATGTAATAAAATTGTAGAATAGAATGGAGGATTTAGGAGTCCCAAAGGTGCTTAGGGTGGCTGTTCATAGGCTGTATGAGCAGGTCAGAGCTAAAATCAGAACCAATGAAGGTATGTCTGAGTGCTTTGGCAGCGACATTGGAGTCAAGCAAGGCTGCCCACTTTCCCCAATGCTATTTGGGCTTTACATTGACAAGCTGGAAGAGTGGATAGACAAAGTTGGTGGGGAAGGTATTCAGTTGGCCAATTATGTAATAAAATTGCTCTTTTATGCCGATGATCTCATTCTGATCGCTAAAACAGCACATGAGTTAAGAAAGCATTTGAAAGCTCTTGAATCCTTTTGTTAGGAAGTTGGGATGCAAGTGAACACTAGTAAAACTAAAATAATGATCTTCTCTCTGCGAAGGAAAAAGCAGCAAATTAGCTTTATCTTTGAAGGCAATCTGCTAGAAATTGTGAATGAATACAAATACCTTGGGCTAGATTTTCACTACAAGCTCAGTTGGGAAACTTGTAGAGCAAAAAGGATCCAAAGGGGCTGGAAAGCACTTTACTCTCTACAAAATAGATGTAGAAATGCTGAATTATGGGATTGGAAAACCAAGAGAACGTTGTTTGGCTTACTTGTGACCCCAGTGGTTCTATATGGGTGCGAAATTTGGGGCAGCAACATGTCAGATCAGAAATGGAGGCAAGTGGAAAGAATTCAAAAGCATCTAATTGTTAGCAGCCTTAAGCTCAAAACTGCAATACCTTATGAGATTTTATTAGCGGAGACGGGCACCTTCCCCTTGGAGGCATCCGCGATGATTCGGTTACTAAGTTACCTACAAAAAGTTCAAAATATGGAGAACCATCGGTGGCCTAAGCTAATTGTAAAAGAAAAGTTGGATAGAAGAAAGAATACATGGATGAAACAAAACAAAAAATGGATGGAAAAGTGGGGTGTGAATATGCAAGATTGTCCAAGTACAAATGAAGAAATAAAAAAATATGTGAAACAAAAATTCAAAAATGCTATATGGACAAAACAATCAGGGCGAAAAAAAGATTACTATATCAAAGAATTTAATCCCAAGGGGGACCATGAAGAAAAGGCCTATATAGGAGCGAATATTAAATGGAGAGCAAAGATGTTGATAGCTCAACTTCGGACTAGCTCACATCATCTTAGATGTGAAACGGGCAAATGGATGGTTCCTAAAGAAGAGTGGGAAAAAAGAATATGTCGATTTTGTGACATAGGATTGGTGGAGACAAAATGGCACTTTGTTATGGAGTGCTCAGCGTATAAATATATTCAGGTCAGTTATGGGGACACCTTACAAGTTGATAACTTAAATACCTTGTTTGAGGAGGAAAGGTTGGTCAAATCGGCAAATTACATCATCAAAATTCACTGTCATAGAGCTGACCTCGAGCGAAGATCTCAGGCTGTTTAGGGTCTTCTCTTTTCGGTGGTGGTCTTGTGTTGTTCCTAGGTCCCATAGGCTGCTGTGGCCTCGTGGACATTATTAAAATATTTCATTTCATTTCATTCATATTTGCAAGCAAATTGTTCGGCATTGTCAAATTAGCATTATTTGGAGTTTTCATGCATATGTACTCCTGCGCCCACTTGACATTGTTAACCTTTCAGCACATTAGGAAAAGTTTATACCCTCAACACCTGCAACGCAATTTATGCTGCTGCATCCGTACAGCTATTCATGCCTCCAGATCACCGTACGATTAGTATATGTTTTAGTTGAGTTTCTTAATGAATAAGTGCTGTCTTTTGGTTTAATATTCTGCTATTAACGCTGGAATATCTCTCGTTATTAAATATTGCTGACTAAGGTCACCTTCACCATATTTTCCAAGGGTTAATAAATTACTTCCACTGTTCGCTTCTTTCCAGATAGGCAGAATATATGAGCTTTAATTTATTTTGCGTTAATTTCCAATTATTATATACTCAAAATTCAAAAATACCAAAATATGTATTACTGTGGTGGCTAGTTTCAGATTTACAAGTTGCTGTTATAAAGGGGCTTCTTACGCTGTGTGCTGAATTCCATCTTGATTAATTCAGAATTTATTATTGTAGTGCTGCTTAGGATTTAAGCATTAAATATCATTTTTTATTCTTTTCAGCTGGCAATAATTCTGCAATATATATTGTTCACTGTTAGAGTAGGTTTTTACTTGCATACTTTACCGTTTACTTTCAGCATTCTCTTCAGTTATTTCCAAAATCAGAGAATACAAAAAATTGCATCTTTCCTAAAAACTTGAATGGAGACATTACAAAGAACTTAACACTTAAAGGTGGAATAGTGTAGATAACTCACACGAAAGCACAAGTTAAGACCGGGAAACCAGTAGCGACATTGACGCCTGTCAAAAAGAATGTAACAAAGAGTCTCACACCCCAGAATACCTCAGGCTATATTGCAATGTTCACATTTATTAACAAAGCAGAACCCAAAAACCTTAGAAGACGATATTTTCTGGCTTTTCAAAATCTGTTTACGGAAAGACAATTTACCTTATAGATGTTTAAATTACCCTATAAGACTGAAACTTAACATATAATAAAGATCAGACTACGATCCAAATGATAATGAAAAACAAAACTCACAGTTTTTCCTCCCAGAAACTCTTCCTTAACATTGTTCATTGCTTGCGAATGTTAGTTCTTGCTCTATTGACTCGGTTCTTTATTAAACAGAAAAATCTTTGTAAACCTCGACAACTGAATTTTTCCCACCTCCATACGCACAAAACTACAATGACAAACGGCCAAGAATTTGTAATTTAATTTCCATTTAAGTCCTAATCTCCTTTTTAAAGCAATTTCTCGGCCAGGAAATTGTAATTTAGCCCCATTTTCAATGGTAAGTTCGTTGGTAGCACAGGCTTTTTAGTTAGAAATTCTCCACGAAAACTCCGCATGCGCATGCGGCGGTACACCTTGGAAATATCGACAATCTGCTTTTGCTGTTGAATGTTGATAAAAAGTCGGATATTAAAAATGGCCGACAGAGTGCTGTGCACATCGCACTTAAGAATGGCACAATAGCAATAACAAAAGCTATGCCGAGTGTGCTTGGAAAAAGTCAGTTTTACCTATTTTTAAATGCAATGCAGTTCAGACAATCCTTCTGACCGCAAGAGTCTGAGATTTCAATTGTTTAATTCTCAAACACCAATGATAAAGATCTAACAGGAACGTATCTGTCAACTATTTTTTTACTCTAAATTTAGAAGAAATTTAAGAGTCGTCTTAAATAGAGGAGAATTGTTTTAAAGAATCGTCTATCTTTGATTAATAGTGTAAATGCTCTTTACTTGTTTGTTTCGTTCCATGATAACCTGCAAGCCAAAATTTAATCGCCGTATGGTTCTATTTAGGATTTTTGCTATATTTATGACATGCAAAAGTAAATTTTAGGGGACCTACAAAAATTCTAAATGATATAGTAAATCTAATTTTAAAAAGAAATAAAACATAATCAAAATGAATGGGTACTTTAATAGTTTTTTTTGTTAATTTAGAATTTGTATAGATAGAGTTTAGTATTTAAGCTAGAATGTAATTGTTAAAATGCTTTAAATCAAAAAGAAAAGCAGCTTGAAATAAATGTTTGTTTTGCGTAGAAAGATGGAATAAAAATGCTTATATATATATAGTTTGAAAGTGGATAATATTGACTATACATTCAAAATATTAAATTAATTGTTTGCATGTTTATAATATAATTTATAAACTATGAATGGAAATTTATAAACAATATTTCATTCTTTACTTTTCTTTTCTTTTTTGTATAAAATGCAATGATTATTTTGATAAACAATGTATTTAAATATGTTTTTTTTAATATAATAGTTTTTTATTTGTAATATAATAATTTGGTTTTTTTTTTTAAATATAATAATTAGGTTCGATGGAAGGGTTAAATCTTTTCAATAGTCTTGCATCATGCTATCACATTCTCAATTGTCGATGTCTTTATAATATCATTTATACACTTTGAATATTAGTGAAAAATTAGAAACAATATCTAATTCTTTGTTTATTTCTTTGTATAAAGTGCAATGATTAATTAGATAAGGTAAATTCAATGTAGTAAAATATTTTTTTTTAAATATAATAATTATTATTTTAATTTGTAAAATGTAATAATAATTATTTTAATTTGTAAAATATAATAATTATTATTTTAATTTGTAAGTATAATAATTATGGTTTTTTTTTGTTTTTTGTTTTTGACCTTTATAATATGAATGTAAAACATATTTTATTTATTTTCTTTCTTTGTATAAAGTGTTGTTTTTTAATTATTATTTTTATTTATTTTATATTGGGTTCATCGAATTTCAATGGTCAACCATCATTCTACCACATTCTCAACCATCGGTCATTACAATCAGTCGATAATGTTCATATAGGGAACGCCTTTGATGTAATAATATTTTAAATGATGTAAGTTAAATAAACTTTAAAAATAATGATAATTGATATGTAAGTATTTTAAAATGACAACAAAAGATATGGATTTAATTTCATGTATAATTTAGTGATGTTTTCTTTTATTGTTTAATGATTAGAATGTGTTACAATATCAAATATAATTTTGAAGTGTTTTAATATATGACTAATTACAATTTATATTATTTAAATTAAATTATTGTTTGTGAAAGTGAATTCATTTGAGGATTCAAATTTGTGCGAATAGAATGACTTGTGAAGTTATTATCATTTAAAAACATATTCACTTTGTTTCATAATATCTAAATTTCTAAAACAAATGGTATTGGTGAACATCTTTGAGGAGTTTGTTAAGCAAGGATCTTCTCCTTTGATCAAACTCTTGAGATTCAATTTAATTATTTTGGCACAATGATTGAAGGAAGCAACCAAGCAAGACACCTAATTTGTCATTAAGTGTGTATGCTTATGTAAGTCGATGATGTAATGATGTGTTATGGTGCTCCTTGAGTGATAATGCAAAATGGAATATGATCTTGTGGATATATCAATGGTGAATCAGAATCTATCTTAAATATAACACCTTGCATGGAATTTGAAATGTTTGGTGCTCAAGTTGGCAAGTAACAACTAATGCAAAGAGGTCAACTAGGACCCAATTTTAATTTTGAATTTAAAAGTTTTGGGGCTTATTTTTGTGCCCATAAGTTTAACCCAAGTGAGTGGATGGATAAATGAGGATTAAGACTAGTCATTGAGGGTGTATGTAGATGAATTTGAGTTAGGTTGAATTAATTGACCATTTTTTGTGCAAACACACACTTTTTTGCTAGTCATTTATTAGATACC
This sequence comes from Sequoia sempervirens, assembly GCA_007258455.2. Classification (NCBI taxonomy): domain Eukaryota; kingdom Viridiplantae; phylum Streptophyta; class Pinopsida; order Cupressales; family Cupressaceae; genus Sequoia; species Sequoia sempervirens. The sequence goes on from VDFB02058242.1 coordinate 103,379,770, forward strand.
CTAAATTGTCTTGATGTGCGAGCAACACCTCTTTACTAATTTTCATTCATTTTCCCTAATGATTAAATAATACCTTATTATTTAATTATCATCAAATTTTCATATTCTATTATTAATTAAGTAATTTTATATTATTTAAATTAATTCATTCTAATTCATCATTTATGACTAATTAAATAAATCTTATATATTTAACAATGTCTTGATTATCCTTATCATTCATGACTAATTAAATAAATCTTATTTATTTAATAATGTCCTAATTATCATTATTTTTCCTGATTAATTAAATAAACCTTATTTATTTAATGATGTTGCTAACTTCACTTATTCTTCTATTTTAATTAAATAGTTATCATGTAATTATTTAATTAGCATCAAACATTCTTCTTATATTAAATAAATAATTAACATCAAACATCCTTCTTATATTAAATAAATATTACTAATTATTTAATTAAACCACTTTCCCACTTCTAGATTAAATAATTAAAATAATTATTTAATTCTCCAATATTCACTCAACATGATCCATTAGTAAATAAACTTTTATTTATTAATTCAATCTTTACTTGCACATTCCTCCAATGATTAACTAATTAATTAATTATCCTCTCACACATTGACTAATCAATCAATCTCATTGATTATTCAATCAAACCCGTTGATTAACAAATCAATCTCATTGATTATTCAATCCCACTAATTAATCAATCAATTTCCACTGATTATCTAATCAATTCCCTTGGTTGAATTAATCAAGCTAGTTAACTCTCCAATCTATTTCCTCTCAATAGATCTCAACTGTTGATCATGATCTTCCATCTTTGAATCCAGATCGTTCATCTGAAACAAGCATTTATATAAAAGCAAGCCTTCATAGCACATTGGTGGCTAACCACAAACTCTTAAACTTCGTTGTTTGCATCATTACAATCATCACGCATACTTGAAGCTCATAGAAAAAGGATAGCATACCCATTTCTGAGAGCAAAAGCAAACTAAGAAGAATAATGGAAGTCATCCATGGCAATATGGTGAAGATGAAGGTATTGATTGTTTGAAATCTAGTTTTATCTATTATTGTATGTTTTCCATTGATTAGATTGGATCTTATTGAGTTTAGGATTGCAGATTGTGGTCATTTGCATTGTTTCCTATTAACTATATGCCTTAGAGGTTGAATTTCTAGTTTATAATTTCAATAAGAACAACCCAATTAAAATAAGCTCAAAATAAAGGGTAAAAGTGTAAGGTATACACTTCTCACCCAAGTATAAATCTATAATACATATTTTTAAATAACTTACGCTTTAATATTTAAATTGTTATTTAGCATTTAAACTGCAACTTTAAATGAATAACAATCATGAAAAAATCGTTTAATAGACAATGTCAACCATCAAATTTAAGCCTTGATATTACCTAGGTATGTACCTAATAAAATTTATTTTTCTCACTTGAATTTCTTAATTTCTCAAAAAAACTAAGTATATACCAGGTAAGTGCAAAAGGATGGGGGGCCAAAAGGGGTCTTAAGTGGCCAATTTTTTTCTAAAATCAAGAAATACTGACCTTGGATGTGAAATTGAGGATAGTTACACTCAAAAAAAATAGATGCAACAAAAACAAGGATCGTAATGCTCTAAGTCTACTTTCTAAACTACTAATTTATTTTTTAAATGGTAGAGATTAAGGGGTTCAAAAGAGGGAGCCACAAAAATTGGTGTTGTTTTTGTCAAAAAAAACATAACATAGCGACTTTTATGGCTCCCTCAAAAGTTTAACCTTTTTCGGTAATTTTAAAATCGCTTCAATGAGAAATTAGCTAACAGCATGTAGTTTATGCCTGATTTTTCTGATATTTTTTTAATGAATATTTGATTTTTTACTAATTTTCAAAGTGGACACATCCTGAAAAATAGAATTTTGGCTGTGTTGCCCCTATAAATTTTGAAAACTAATTGAAAATCATTTTTTTTTAATATGTGTAGAATGGAGTCTAGTTTCTAAAAATGTAATTTATTTGAAATTTCAATGAACAGTTAATTTACAATGAAAAAAATACCAAACACTGGTTTTTTCCAAAAAACGAACACAAACAAAAGAAATTAAATAGCTAAGAGAGAGCTTAACAATACCTAGGTGTTTGAATTGTTCGACCTTGAAACATGTGCAAACCTGACGGTTAGCATGAACGTGATTATGTGAAATCTTGTAGAATATGCAAAAACATGTCTTTGGATGTTGGGAAGGCACTCCAAGCCTTTGGGTTGGTAATCCAAACCAAATACCAAGCTTAAGGCTTGGGGATTCCCAAAGCAAGAAATAACGCGAGTGCATTCTAACATGCTCGCATTATTTCATGGTTTTGACATATTTTTTTGCATTTGTGCTCAAGAGTTGCCTAAGAAAGACATAACGTGAGTGTGTTATAATGTGCTCACATTATGTCTTACTTTGTGTTAAATTCTAGTTTATATTAAACGTATGTATATATATTTGTATGTATGTATGTTTGTTTGCTTGTATGTGTATGTATGTATGTATGTATGTATGTATGTATGTATGTATGTATGTATGCATGTAGGTATGTATGTATGTATGTATGTATGTAAGATTGTATGTACATATGTATGTATGCTTGTATGTATGTATGTTTGCTTATATGTATGTATGCATTTAGAGGGAGGGATAATTTCAAGAGAGAGAGAGTTGTCTAGGTAGGGTGGGAGGGAGAGAGGGAGGGAGATACCTAAGAGAGAGAGAGAGAGAGGTAGAGAGGTAGTGAGAGAGAGCCCTAAGAGAGGGAGAGGGGGTGGGAAGGAGAGACCTAAGAGAGAGGGAGTGGGAGAGAAGGGGTTGGAGTGAGAGGGACTTATCTAGGTAGGGTGGGAGGGATAGAGGGAGAGAGAGAGGGGGGGTGGGAGAGAGAGACCTGAGAGAGAGAGAGAGTGTGTGTGTTATCTGGGTAGGGTGCTAGAGGAAGAGACTTGTGAGAGAGAGGGTGGGTGGGAGGGAGAGACCTGAGAGATAGGGGGAGAGAGGGAGTGGGAGAGAGAGGGAGTGAAAGAGAGGGAGTGGTAGAGAGATAGAGGGAGTGAGTGTGAGAGAGAGAGACCTAAGAGAGGGAGAGGGTGTGGGAGGGAGAGACCTAGGAGAGAGGGAGAGAGAGAGAGAGGGAGTGGACCGAGAGAGGGGTTGGAATGAGAGGGACTTATCTAGGTAGGGTGTGAGGGATAGAGAGAGAGATAGTTATCTAGGTAAGGTGCTAGAGGGATAGACTTGAGAGAGGGGGGTGGGAGGGAGAGACCTAAGAGATAGGGAGAGAGGGGGATTTTGTGAGATGGGGAGTGGGAGAGAGAGGGAGTGAAATAGAAGCGAGAGAGAGAGAGAGAGGATGGAGTGGGAGATAGAGGGATGAGAGAGAGAGGGATGGGAGAGAGATAGAGGGAGGGAGAGAGAGAGGGGCTGGAGGGGTGGGGGCCAAGGAGAGACATGAGAGAGGGAGGGAGAGGGGCTGGAGGAGAGGACTTATCTAGGCAGGGGTGGGAGGAGGTGGGCAGAGAGGGGAGAGAGAGGGAGAGAGAGGAGGGAGAGAGAGAGCAGGAGAGAGGGGTTGGAGGAGAGGGACTTATCTAGGCAGGGGTGGGAGGGATGGAGGGAGGGAGAGAGAGAGAGAGGGGGTGGGAGAGAGAGACCTAAGAGAGAGAGAGTTATCTAGGCACTAAAAGTAGAGCAAGAGACCCTAGGAGAGAGGAGGTGGGTGATAGACCTAAGAGATAGGAGAGAGAGAGAGAGAGAGAGAGAGAGAGAGAGAGAGAGAGAGAGAGAGAGAGAGAGAGAGAGAGAGAGAGAGAGAGAGAGAGAGAGAGAGAGAGAGAGAGAGAGGGAGTGAGAGAGATAGAGGGAGTGAATGAGAGAGAGAGAGAGAGAGAGATTAGGGTTTAGGGTTTAAGGGTTGAGGTATTAAGGGTTTAAGGGTATAAGGTTAAGGGTTGATAGATTAGGGTTTAAGGCATAGTGTCCAGGGTTGTTGGTTTAGGGATAGGGTTTAGGGTTAAGTGAGAGACGTAGATGGCTATGGAGGGATGGATGGCTAAGGAGAGAGAGAGAGGAAACCTTTAGAAAATCAATATTTTCATAACGCAAGTGCATTTTGAAGAAGTTGAGATATAGTCATTTTGTATAGCAAGACAAAACAGGCTCACATTATAATGTGCTCATGCGCTTGTGTTATAATGCGAGTGCATTATAATGCGAGCACATTTTGTCTTGCTCTAAAAATGATAAAAAAAAATCAGCACACTTATGATCCAGGCCCACATGATCTGTTATTCTATAAGTTATGCACATGTTCTAACAAAAAATAGCTTTTTGATGTTGTTGGGAAGTGCACATGCAAAGTTTTCACATTCTACCACCTTTGCATGAACTTTCCACCACCTTTTTATGGTTTTCCAACTTAGGAAGGAGGAAATAATAAGTTTTCACATCAAATTTTATATATATCAATTCAAGCCTCAATTTTTGTAGTGTTGCAATGTTAATTGTGATTGAATTGTAGGAATTTAACATTATACATTGGTTATTTGTATTGTTGTTAGTAATTCTATTTGAGTGATATACATTTGAACGTTGAAAAGGAAGCAAGCTTGTGAAAAACTCAAATTGTTGAGGAGTTTGATTCAAGAAGAAAAAAAGGCGACATAATTGGCTAGTTCCTCCATTCAAATCTTTGTTTTTTAGGTATGCCAAGTCTTTACACATTTTCCTTAATTCTATTATGTTTCTTTATCATCCCTTATCATACATGCTTAATACAATGCTTTGATTTTGTTATAATGCATATTCCATGTTCATCAAATTGTTTATTTCTCGTTATAGCCTTAGCCCCTCTTGGCACATGTTAAACTACACAATTATTTACACTTGCCAATTATATTTTAAACCACATCTCTTTGAGGCATTTTGTTAAACAATTTGCCTACCTTGTGTATGCTTCCACATTTTATATACACATTTACGAGATTACTTATAACTATGTAATATAATACATAATTTCTCATCCTTTTTTTATGGATGTGCATACCCCTTTCCAAATATTCCATTTTGGTATAGGCATGGGGGATGTTGGAAAATGCTTTGGAATTTGGTTTTAGACCTAGAAATTACATTTTCTTGAAATTTTCTAAATCTTTTTCAACAAATCCATTTTGTGCATATCCTACATTTATTGTAGTCCACAAGGACATATCTCATTGAGGCATTTTTTCAAACAGTTCATGTGCCTTGTCTATACATATCTACCAAAGCATTTTATCAAACATGTTAGACAAGTTAATGAGTTGTTTGAAAAAATGCCTCAAATAAATGTGGTCTCATGGTGATGGACACCACCATGATACCACATTTCTTTGAGGCATTTTTTCAAACAACTCACTACCTTGTCTTGCTACCACTTTTTCCATGCATGTCTACCAAAGCATTTTATCAAACATGTTAGACAAGGAAATGAGTTGTTTGAAAAATATCTCAAATAAATGTGGTCTCATGGTGATGGACATCACCATGAGACCACATTTCTTTGAGATATTTTTTCAAAAAGCTCATTCCAAACTATGGATGCATGGAAAAAATCTATCAAAGCATAATACAAAGCAAAAGCATAGACAAGGTGGTGAGCTATTTGAAAAAATGCCTCAAATAAGTGTGGTCTCATGGTGATGGAGACCACATTTATTTGAGGCATTTTTTTAAATATCTCACTACCTTGTCTATGCTACCATAATTTCCATACATGTCTACCAAAGCATTTTATCAAACATGTTAGACAAGGAAATGAGTTGTTTGAAAAAATTCCTCAAAGAAATGTGGTCTCATGTTGATGGACATCACCATGAGACCATATTTATTTGAGGCATTTTTCAAACAACTCACTACCTTTTCTATGCTACCACATTTTCCATACATGTCTCAAAGCATTTTATCAAACATGTTAGACAAGGCAATGAGTTGTTTGAAAAAATGCCTCAAAGAAACATGGTCTCATGGTGATGGACATCACCATGAGACAATATTTCTTTTAGGCATTTTTGAACAAATCATTCCTTGTCTATGCTACCAAATTTTCCATACATTTTCCATTTTGTGCATATCCTTGTCTATGCTACCGCATTGACAAGGTAGTGAGCTATTTGAAAAAATGCCTCAAAGAAATGTGGTCTCACAATGATGTACATCACCATGAGACCACATTTCTTTGAGAATTTTTTTCAAACAACTCACTACCTTGTCTATGCTACCACATTTTGCATACATGTCTACCAAAACATTTTGTCAAACAATTCACATTCCTTGTCCATGCTTCCAAATTTCTCATACGTTGTTTCCAAAGGAGTTGCAATTATAACATTTGACAAAAATCCCCCTTTCTTTCAATGTTTTGATTGATGCCCATACCTTGTTCCAAAGGTAAGATTTTGACAAAAGTTGTGGAATTTGGATTTATAGTCAAGCCAATTGTATTTTCTTGAAACTTTGTAATGTCTTTTTAAGACAATGCAAAGTTGGCATATGCAGAATCAATTGTCGAGTGGTGTAATGCTTTGATGGGTCCAAGTAATGAAAGTAAGTCTTTAGTTTGTAAATTTTTTTAGTTGATAGATGATACTAACATTGTACCATATGAGGATTTTTGTACACTAACAGGATAAAGTTAGCTACACTCTTTTAGAAGCTCAAATGCAAGTTCATGGAGTATCCATATGCGGAAGATGTCATTCTTTTTTTCTTCATGTACAATGGGATCCTGGAATAAGTGTGATTCAAAGGAGTGGGTTGATGAATGGTGGTTAAGTTATCTTATCCCACTTGACACGTATCGGCCCTCGATGACACTGGAACTGACACAGATGGAATCATTGGTTGACTTTGACCACATACAAGATCTAGTTCAACCAGGTAATATATCTACTTGCATAGTCTTTGAAATTCCTAATGTTATCTTACTTTGTAGTGTTTTTGTACTGTTGACTAATTTCATCTAATTTGGTGCACATATCAATGTAGGACATGTCTATGCAGTTATTGCAGGTGAATACAATGAAAAGGGAACAAATTATTACTTGCGTCATTGTGTTGAGTTAAAAAATAAATTGGAGGCCTCAGTTACAAATGGAGAAAACATCAAATACCCTATAAGCTTGGTGGTTGTTACTAGAACATGGCTCAAAAGGTACCCACATAAGAGTGTTAATGTTTGGTAGTTTCAGGACTTTGACATGCACCAAAAGATTCATCATTACTCGAACCTTGTCATGGAATCTAATGTTCATTGATCAAATATGGGGGTATACATTTGAACAAGACCTTGTGGAAGGTGTGTGAGTCTGACCATGAGGCAATACTTGACACAATAAAGAGTAGAGCAGACCTAGATGGTTTGTTGGATTAATTTGTAAGTATGTGCATTGGTTCTTATTAAATTGTAAGTATGCACATTAGTCTATATTAAAATTTATAAGTATGCACATCAAGATTATTTGATACTTAGACCTTTCATTTCTATATTTCAAGTTTACATATGTTTTGGTTCCAAGTTTACATATGAATATTGGGAAGATTATATGTTTTGGTTCAATGTGGTAGCATAGATAAGGTAGTGACCATTGACAAGCTCACTATATTGTCAATGCAGTAGCATAGACAAGGTAGTCAACTATTTGAAAAAATACCTCAAAGAAATGGGGTCTCCTAGTCTTTTCCAAATAGCTCACTACCTTGTCAATGTGGTAGCAATGACAAGGTAGTGATTTGTTTGAAAAAATGCCTCAAAGAAATGGGGTATCCTGGTGATGTACCCCATTTCTTTGAGGCATTTTTTCAAACAACTCACTACCTTCTATTTAATATTTCAAACAATATTCCTTCTTTCCCCACTTATATATAGGTGAATTTTCTATTAATTCATTGGTTATGAGTTCATTATTTGACTTAATAGAAGTTGGTCCACTTGATTAAGTAGTCAATTTTCAATAATTTGTTTTTATTCATCACCTCATTCTATCATTCATCCTATTGATTTTGGCATACCTTTGCAAGAATGAATATTTTTACTCAATGATTAACCACTAGCAATACATCCTTTAAAAAATTAGTTTGATTGATCTCTTAAAAAATCTATGTTTTTTCCCTTTCCTCTTATGATAAGGAAGAAGCAATATGAAATGTAAGTGAAAAAAAGAGAATCGATGCGGTGGACACCTAAAAATCTTATCTGTAAAGGTAGAAAATTTATGTAAAGAACTTTTTAAAAGAAACATTTGTATTTTGCAATTAGAAAGACACTTCCAAAGATGATAACAATAGTTGTAGATGAAAAGGAAATAGTTGGAAGTGTTGAAATTGAAGCAAAACAACTGAAGACTAAAATTAACCACTTAGAAAAGGAATTAAAAGACAAGAAGAAGATTTTATCATCAATGAAAAGGAGGTTAGTATTCTTTAAAAAAACTTGAAAAAGAAGCATAACAAATTGAATGAGATACATACTGTATTCAATGGAGAGATTTTTCTCACTCTCAAGAAGTTGAGGAAGGTGCATGTATAGATTCTTCTTTGTTCATTGTGTGACCAAAATGACTATTCAAACACATTTGTATGGGTGGGTTTATTCTAAGCAAGGTCCTCTTTCACACCCAAACATGTTGAAACAATCTGAGCCACATTCTACTGGTGAAGTCTCTTAAGATACCAAACTACAAGAGGGCAGTAAAATTTGATGAACGATTACTCAGAAACCATGGCACTTGGAAACATTCCATCTGAGGCTATGGGATCATGTAGGGACCCTCCAAAATAACCTCTCTTGGTTTTTGATAGCTCCAAGTCATTTGCCCGTGGTGAACACATTTTTGTTGATGGAAAACAAGTCAGTTGCATGTAGTGTCAAGTTGGAAAGTGGTGTAACTTTCATTCTATTCATCATACGATTGAAACGACTATTCCAACATGTCTGTATTGGTGGGTTTATACTAGGAAAGTTCCTCTTTCACACCTAAACATGTCGAAATAGTTTGAGTTACATTCTATTGACAAAGAATCTTAAGAGACCAAAGTGCAAAAGGGCAACAAACTTCGATTGGCGATTACTCGGAAACCATGGCACTTGGATACATATTTTATAAGGATACAAGATCATGTAGGGCTCCTCTATAATAACCTCTCTCAGTTTTTGATAGATCCAAGTCATTTTCCCATGGTGAATAGATTTTAGTTGATGGAAAACAAATTAGTTTCATAGTGTAAAGTTGGAAAGTGGTGTAACTTTTGTTCTATTTGTCATACGACCAAACCAACTATTCCAACACATCTGTATGGGTGGTTTTATGCTAGGAAAGGTCCTCTTTTTTACCCAAACAAACTAAAATAGTTCAAGCCACATTCTTCCGATGAAGTCTCTTAAGAGACCAAAGTGCAAAAGGGCAACAAAGTTCAACAAGTGATTACTTGAAAACAGTGGCACTTGGAAACATTATGTCTAAGGATATGAGATCATGTAGGTCCCCTCTATAATAACCTCTCTCAGATTTGATAGCTCCAATTCATTTTCCCGTGGTGAACAGATTTCAGTTGATGGAAAATGGCCTAGTTGCGTGTAGTGTAAAGTTGGAAAGTGGTGTAACTTTCATTCCATTTTCCATACAACCAAACCAACTATTCCAACACATCTATATGGGTGGTTTTATGGTATGAAGCTCCTCTTTCACATCCAAACACACCAAAACAGTTTGATCCACATTCTATCAACGAAGTCTCTTAAGAGACCAAAGTGCAAAAGGGTAGAAAAATTTGACGAGCGATTACTCAAAAACTGTGGCACTTGGAAACATAATTTCTAAGGATATGGATCATGTAGAGACCCTCTACATTAACCACTCTCAGTTTTTGATACCTTCAAGTCATTTTCCCGTGGTGAACATATTTCAATTGATGGAAAATGGGTCAATTGCATGTAGTGTAAAGTTGGAAAGTGGTGTAACTTCCATTCGATTCATCATACAACCAAACTGATTATTCCAACATGTCTGTATGGGTGGGTTTATTGTAGGTAAGGTCCTCTTTCACACCTAAACACGCTGAAATAGTTTGAGCCACATTCTACCAGCGAAGGATCTTAAGAGACCAAAGTCCAAAAGGGCAGAAAACTTCGATGAGTGATTACTCGAAATCATGAAACTTGGAAAAATTTTGTTTGAGGCTATGAGATCATGTAGGGTCCCTCTACAATAACCTCTCTTAGTTTTTGATAGCTCCAATTCATTTTCTCATGGTACACAAATTTTAGTTGATGGAAAATGGGCCAGTCGCATGCAATGTAAAGTTAGAAAGTGGTGTAACTTTCATTTTGTTCATCATAAAACTGAACTAACTATTCCAACACATCTATATGGGTGGTTTTATGCTAGGTAAGGTCCTCTTTTACACTCAAACATGCTGAAACAGTTTGAGCCACATTCTACCAGTAAAGTCTCTTAAGAGACCAAAGTGCAAAAGGATAACAAACTTCACCGAGCGATTACTCAAAAAATGTGGCACTTGGAAATATTTTGTCTAAGTATATGGGATCATGTAGGGCCCTTCTACAATAAACTCTCTCTATTTTTTATAGCTCCAAGTCATTTTCTTGTGGTGAACAAATTTTAGTTGATGAAAAACAAGTTAGTTGCATGTAGTGTAAAGTTGGAAAGTGGTGTAACTTTCGTTCTATTTGTCATACAACCGAACCGACTATTCCAACACATTTGTATGGGTGGTTTTATGCTAGGAAAGGTTCTCTTTCACACCCAAATATGATGAAATAGTCTGAGTCACATTTTACTGGCAAAGTCTCTTAAGAGACCAAAGTGCAAAAGGGCAACAAACTTCAACGAGTGATTAGTTGGAAACCGTGGCACTTGGAAACATTATGTCTAAGGCTATGGGATCAGGTAGGGCCCCTCTACAACAACCTCTCTCAATTTTTCATAGGTCCAAGTCATTTTCTTGTGGTGAATAGAGTTTAGTTGATGGAAAACGAGTCAATTACATGTAGTGTAAAGTTGCAAGGTAGGCTACTTTTTTTTTCTTCATGGGGCCAAACAGTTACCACCAACACATCTAGGTGGGCACATCTACACTAGGCATGGTCACTGTCATTCATTATAAAGGTTTGTATCCTTTCCTATTCGAAGGGTCACAACTTCTTGCCTTTGAAAATTCATAACCAAATTCATATCATCACTATTCTTGAGAACCTAAATTGATTTATTTGCAACTTTTTAGATATGCTTGGGGAAAAGGTGATTCTTGAACTTTTAGTTGGTTCTATTTATGTCATGCATGTCTCTTGAAGTTGTTTACTGACTTTTGTAAGTATGCAATTTTAACTTTTAAAGTTGCATTCTTCTAATTATTGGGTTCAAATTCATGTTTAGAAATAGGATGAATATCTATGAAGTTTGTTGTTGGGAAGGTTGATTCGTGGTCTCTTAATATCCAATAATTTAATGCCCTTATGATCTTGAATAAGACTTGCATGCCTTGAGTTTTTGTTTGTGAGACTTAGTTGTTACTTTCCATTTTCTTTTTTCAATATTTTTATGATGCTTTCTTTATCTACATAATACATGAAGCATGAAGCATACAAGCAAATGGTAGCATGAAGCATACATGTGGAATGGTAGATGTCTTACTCAATGATATAAAGCATGAATCATCAAGCATCAAGCATCAATCATACGCATGGATTTCCTCTGCGAAGCACATGAAGCATGAAGCATGAAGTATTACTATATTCATATGATTGATTTAATGTTTAATAATCAAACAGGAGAATAATGTTCAAACTTTATTATATATTTACAATTATAGAAAAGAAGAGTGCATGGAAAATACTTGGATTTTAAAAATTTGAAGTAAACCATCTAAAAATATCTATTGGAGCATAGATTTATAATGCAATTATGGACACCATCAATAAAAAATATTTGTATTAACTAGATAGCCATGTAGGCATACATCAATATATGTTGATATAAGTATAAAATATATACAAAATATCCATATAGGATTACAAGAATTCCATATAGGCATACAATGTCAAGTATGCAATAGAAAATATGTACAAAAATGCCATATAGGCATACAACAAAGGACCCCAATCAAAAGTCATTGCCCTCCAGGTGGAGGAAATAGATGGGTGGCATTTGTTGGTTGGGTGGATGTCGATGTGTATGACACTTGTTTATTTTGAATTAAATGGATGCTCCTCCTATTTAGTTCTTGATCAAGCTTCAGTTGTTACAATAACAAGTAAAGACATTAATATATAGAAATTACATTATAAAAAATGATATATTTAACAAAATAATCACTTACCACCATAAAATGATCTCTCTCATTAAGCGGGAGATCCACATGATCAGGCTCTGGAATTCCAAAGTCCTATAGAAACCATCCAAATATAAATTAAACTACAAATCAATAATCATTTTATTTTTCAATAATAAACAACTATAACAACAAATGTAATTTGAAATTTACTAATCTACCTCATACCCCCGTGAGAGCCATCAAGTTGTCTATTGTGGAATATACACAACGCTCCATTTCCCTATCAACATCGGGACATTTTTTTGCTTCCATCATTTAAAAATAAAATAACAAATTATTCAATTACGAAAACTAGAATAGTGATACAGGTCATGGCTTATAATGTATGAGATAATCAAAAAAAAAATGAGTACTTATTTAACTATATTTTTCTTACTATTATGCCTACTATTTTCCCTATCCATAGCTTGATTGAAAGCACATGTTCTAGAATTTTATCCATATCAACAAGACAGTGAATTGTTTGATAAAATGCATCAATAGACATGTATGAAAAATGTGGTAGCATAGAGAAAGCAGTGAATTGTTCGAAAAAATGTCTCAAAGAAATGTAGTCTCATGGTGATGGAATGCCATGAAAAAATTTGCATGTCATTCCATCACTATGAGACCACATTTCTTTGAGGCATTTTTTTGAACAAATCATTGCTTTCTCTATGCTATTATGTTTGGATGGGGTGGATGGTATAGTGTGGTCTTGGTTATGAGATGGAGGGGGATCATGACATGAAGAGGGAGGGTATTTTGATCATGTAACCACGCCGATGTTATACTCAGTAAAATTCCAAAGATTTCACCTCAAGTGAATAACCCATAATGCCATAGCTTAGCAATAAATTTTTTTCTTTTCATAATGTAAATTACATGCACATTTGAAATAACACTATTTCCAAACTTCTATTGCATTTCATTGTAATTTCAAAAATATTTCCAAAACATAGATTTTATATTGAATAAACTCAAGTCTATTATTCAAGATTACATTCTTCCATATAAATGGGTACATGATACATGCATAGCTCTTCTAAGCTTTATTTGGCAATAGATATACAAATTGGTTATGATGTCGACGCATTGGTGTATACATTTTGGATGTCCTCACTCCCTTGTGCATACAATCTAGCTATGGTAGCATAGAGAAGGCAATGAACTGTTTGAAAAAATGTATCAAAGAAATGCAGTCTCATGATGATGGATGCCATGACAAAATTTTCATGGCATTCCATCACCATGAGACCACATTTCTTTGAGGCATTTTTTTGAACAGATCATTGTATTTTCTATGCTATTATGTTGGTATGGGGTGGATGGTATAGTGTGGTCATGGTTATGAGATGGAGGGAGATCATGACATGAAAGGGGAGGGGTATTTTGATCATGTAACAACCCCAGTGTTCTACTCAGTAAAATTCCAAAGGTTTCGCCTCAAGTGAATAACCCATAATGCCATAGCTTAGCAATACTTTTTTCTTTCTTTCCATAATATAAATTACATGCACATTTGAAATAACACTATTTCCAAACTTCTATTGCATTTCATTGTAATTTCACAAATCTTTCCAAAACATAGATTTTATATTGAGTAAACTCAAGTCTATCATTCAAGATTACATTCTTCCATATAAATTGGTACATGATACATACATATAGCTCTTTTGAGCTTTATCTAGCAGTAGATATACAAATTGGTCCTGATGTCACCACATCAATGCATACATTTTGGATATCCTCCCTCCTTGGTGCATACAATCCAACTGTTCACAATACTGGCACAAACATCCGCAAACCTCAGTTGCCATTTGATGAGGATAAGCATCCCTCAAGCGCTTTTCCACCAACCATGGACTCAAATTCGGTTCCCCGCACATCTGCCACATATGAAAAGATGCACCTACCATTCAACAAAGATATTGGTTGGTAAACCCCATAACAATAGCCTATCTAAGCTTAGTGTTGTGTCCTACAAACCAGAACCTAATCATATAGTCATTTCCCCTACGAGTATGAAAATCCTAAAGTAGAATGCATAAAAGAGCACAATGAATTGAAAATGTAAATAGTGGCAACTTACACTACTTTGGCCAAAGTATTCTCACCCAGTACTTCAAGTGACAATCATCCTATTCACATACACTTCTAAAGCTTGGTTTGGATTATGACCATTCATATACTATGCTTAGGTAATTTCCTTCCATAGGTAATCCCTAACTTTAGAAATAACTTATTCCCTTTTTCTGAAAACACAATGGTATCTCTACCAATAAAGCCTAAGAATAAGTTACCCCCTTCAATGGACATTCCAATCCCAAGAATAACATATGAGCTTTTCTAGTTTATAGATTAACTTTGCATAAATAAGCTATTTAATTCAAAAGATGGCCTAGTCCCAAGTATAAATTTATAATCTAAAGTATAGCTACATAAGCTTCATCTAATCATAGATTAAATATTCATAAATAACTAATTCCATTCAGTAATATATCACATTAATAAGTGGTTCTCATCAAGAGTATAGCCACATCAATGAATTATCTCGATCGAAGAATCATCATATCAATAGATGAATTCCATTCGAGAGCGTAATCTCCCCAGTAAGAAGAGTTATTCAAAAGAGTAGAATCTTGTCAACAATATGACTTCATCTCAAGAGTGTAAAGCAACTAATCAAGTAGCAACTCAAACTCAATAGGTGAATCTTCACCTAAGGCTTCATTCTTTAATCGAATATAATTCTTGACCCAAATAGGTTATTCTAAACCTAAGGTTTCATTCGAGTGTAAAGTATGATCAAGTGATCATTCAAGTAAGGATAATTGATGTGGTTTGCATAATGTCACATCATATTTTTCATACCTTCACTTTGTTGCAATGCTAACCTTAACATTCCCAAGGTAGAATCCTAGCATATTAAGCTACAGTGTCAAGTCTCTTCATGACATTGATACAGTTCGCATTATACATGTAGTGTTACTACCTATGTATAGAAACATCATTGACTAAATCTCCGTATAGGGTATCTATGAGTATTAAGCCACTTACTTAAGCTATTCATATTTCATCATTCCTAGTATGTAATACTAATGATAAACATACACTTTTATTATGGAGTATATATAAACACTTCATAGGAAATCATAACAAATTCTTTTCCTTTCCATAAGCAAATACTATGATTCACTAAAGCAAGCATTTCTCAAACAGTTCCAATCAAAGTGATCAAAAATCATTCTTTTATTTCATAATAAAAGGAAAATAAAAGAATATTAGATCCCCATGCCTATAATACGCTTGATCCAATTGACTAACTTGATGCACAACCTTTTGTTGACAGCTTGCTAGCCTTCACTTTTCCACTTAAAGTGATACTTCACTATGTCCTCTTTCACAAGATAATCAATGCTCTCACAAAATATAGCTCTTAGAATATTTGTACCATAATAGAATATCAGAATAAGTGCATCCCAAATGAGAGAGATTTCCCATCTATTTATACAAAAAATTAAGACATTGAAGCCTAAAGAAAAGGCATGCCAGTCGACACCTCTCCACATGCAGATCGAATCACCTCATATAGCTAAAAGGTGGCAAAAATCTAAGTGAAAACTCAACTTAGTATTCTAAAAATTGACCCCTTTAGTTTGACAACAACTCAAGACTAATTCAAATATGCACATGTCCAAATGGTGATAATCGACTTGCAACCAAAATAGACTTCTACAGAAACAAAGTTTTCATATATTGGCACCATGTAATAGCCAACTTTCCTATTCTTTGGCGTGATTTATCTCAATGAAACAATTTTCTATTTATAGGCAACACATATACTATGTCGACTTGGTCATAGTCTCATTGTGCAATAGAGAAAAGATGAGTCAACTCCTTAATGATAGAGTTCAAA
>VDFB02058242.1:104621073-104777112 GCA_007258455.2 Sequoia sempervirens
GCCACCTCCTTCCAGACCAGCTCCATCAGGGGCATCGACCAGCTAGTAGATACATTTCACACGTGTGTATCATTTTTTTAGCATATCTCATGTATTTTCCTTTGGATATTTCAATTTCATTGGATATTTGGACATTTGTATCATTTTTGATGAGTGATGATATGTAGCGGAAATGATTGTTTTTGATGATGTGATGTGCATTTTTGAGATGATTATGTGATATACATTTATTTCTATGTGTTATGGATTTTGGTATGTATTTGAATGATTTGATGACTAACATGATATGCGGGATGATTCGATATGATGTTTTTATTATGATGATGATGATTTGATGACGTGTACTAATGATGTCATGCAGGTGGATGACTTATGATGTGTATATGGAAATGTATGTATGGAATGTTTATTTTTGGATTTTTCAATGCAAGTAAATAATGATAATATGATGAAAAATGAATGTTGTGTTCATGATATGCATTATGAATTTGTATGATAAAATGATATGAATATTGATAGGAAGTGAGATTAGTAAAATAGTGATGAGATGTTTGATAAAATGATGTGATGAAAATATAATGATTTGTAATAAAAATGAGCGGATAAATGAAATGAATAATAATGGATTTATAATGATAATGAAATGATATGATAAGATAATAATCTTAGGAGATGAAATAAATGAGTGATAATGATAATGATAATGAAATGATGAAATAATAATGATAATGAAATGATGAAATGATAATGATAATATAATGAAAAGTTGATAATGATAATGTGATGATGAAATGATGACAATGTATGAATGATAATGATGTGATAAAGAATGAGATGATAATGATAACGATAAGGAGATTGATGGAATGACAATGATAATGAAATGATGAAACAATAAAAATAATATGAATGATAATGATAATGAAATGATGAAATGATGATAATAGAAATAAATGATAATGATAATGAAATGATAAGATAATGATAATAATGATAATCGAATGAAATGATGATAATAAAGTAATATAATGATAATGGAATGAAATTATAATGATATGATATGATAAGATAATAATCTGAGATGGAAATAAATAGTATTAATGATAATGATAATGAAATGGTAAAATGGTGAAATAATAATATAAAATATTAGAAATAATGAAATGATAATATAATAAATAATATTGATAATGATATGATATATGATAAAATATTAATCTTTGAGATGATGAAATAAATATTAATAATGATAATGAAATGATATGAAATGATAATGATAATAGAATGGTGAAATGATAATGATAATGTAATGAAATAATGAAATGATGATAATATAATAAATAATAATGATAATGGAATGAAATGATAATGATAGTATAAGATAATGATAATGAGATGAAATTAATGGAATGAATGACAATGAGATGAATGATAATGAATGATGATGGAATGAAATGATCATGAAATGATATGATAATGATATGAATGATAATTAAATGAAAATGAATGAAAGGATAATGAACGAGATGATGAGATAATGAAACAAATGTTTGTATTGTCCTCCACAAGTAGTCCAAAGAAACATGACAGCCATTAGCTTTTCAAAACTCTTGATGCAAATCCAATGTCACGATTATGTACAATGACCTAAAATGAAATGCAACTAAATAAACCAACCATTTATTTGAGCCTTTTGGCTTCTTCTTGAATCATCATAGAGCGTTTTCAAAATGTTGGAAGTGTACAAGCATCGGAGAAATTAGCACCAATGATGACACGAGTACAACTTTCATGATTTTGATATAACTTAATGACCCACAAGCATCTAGGTATAATTGAACCGAGATGACTTGAGCATTTCTTGTATGAACAGACAAAGACTAACTACCTTCTGATGCAAATTTGGAACTGTCATCAATGATGAATCATGTCTCGTGACATACTTGCAACAGATGGATAGTTAACCTCAATACAACAGACAAAGAAAAATCATCCTCTTTCCTTGCCACTCTAGTTCAATACATCATCGAGTGTGCTCTAGAGAGATGATATTGAAAATTAAACAACCATTGTTCAAAAATAAAATATTATTATTCCAAACATTATTCAGATTATGGATCATCTAGATTTGAGTCATGATAGGGTACACAGTTGAAAATTACTGTGATATGTATCAATGATTGGATAGTTATGGTTTGATTTGATTTTTTTATTTTGCATGATTTGGATTTGATGTTGCTGTCTCATTGTTTCGGTAAAACTTGAAAGTTGATTGCCCCCAGTATGCCAATGTTTGCCCTCGATATTTGCTAGAATGAATATGTACAATAATTCAAGCCATGATAAGACATTATCATTCTAAAAAAATGATGATAGCATGATGCTGGTATGGCCCTAAGATGATGGAAAAGATGCATGAAAATGAAGGCTGAAAAGTTAAGTGCAGAACATGAATTAATAGATGGAGAGCTACAAATAGCGTCTGTTTGCCAGATTTTCACTATTTGTTTTTGTTGCATTTTTCTTATCAATAGACTTCCTGTCGCTAGGTTTTCACCATATGATCTTTTTTTTTTTGGGACTTTTACGATTTTTTTTTGTAATTTTTCGGGGCGTTTTCTAATTTTTGTAATTTTTTTCAGGACGTTTTCTGATTTTTTTTTTGTATTTCTTCAGAACGTTTTCTGATTTTTTTGTATTTCTTCAGGACGTTTTTTGATTTTTTTGTATTTCTTCAGGACGTTTTCTGATTTTTTTGTATTTCTTCAGGACTTTTTCTGATTTTTTTGTATTTCTTTGGGACTTTTTCTGATTTTTTTGTATTTCTTCAGGACTTTTTATGATGATGATAACCACTTTAGAAAATACTTTTTTAGGTGCATGTTGTTGATAGGTTCGTCAAACAGGTCCCCTTCTAGTGTTGATAGCTTGTAGGCTTCTGAACCATAGACTGCGATAACCACATAAGGACCTAGCCAATTGGGTTCGAACTTTCCTTTCTTCTCTCTGTCTTGCTGATTGCATGGGTTTTTTTCAAAACAAGATCACCCACTTGAAAGGTACGTGGCTTTACTTTGTGATTATAGCTACGAGACATCATCTGTTGATATGCTTTTAAATGATTAGCTTCTCTTTGTCTCTTTTCATCTAGGAGTTCAAGCTCTTGGAGTCGGGAAACTTTGTATTCATCATCTGTTGTAAGACCTTTCAGTGATACCCTGATTGAGGAAATCTCAACTTCTAAAGGTAGCATGGCTTATGCTCCATAGACAAGAGCAAATGGCGTTGCTCCTGTTGGTGTGCGGATACTGGTTCTGTAGGCCCATAAGGCAGGATTTAGTTGAACGTGCCAATCCTTCCCTGAGTCATTCACAGTCTTCTTCAAAAAATTTAATATTATTTTATTTGAGACCTCTGCTTGGCCATTCCTTTGTGGATAGTAAGGTGTTGAATATCTATGCTGAATGTGAAATCTTTCACAAAGTTCATCAACATCTTGATTTTTGAAAGGACGTCCATTATCTATAATAATGGAGTTGGGAATGCCATACCGACAAATAATATAGTTGAGTATGAATGATGATATTTGTTTGCCGGTAACTTTAGTAAGAGGTACTGCCTCAATCCACTTGGTAAAATACTTTGTAGCTGTGATGATGAACTTATGTCCGTTCGATGAAGAAGGATGAATCTTGCCTACTAGATCTAACCACCATTGAGAAAATGGCCAGATTGGTGTGAATGGTTGAAGTTCCTGTGCAGGAGCATGAATGAGATTCCCATGAATTTGACATTTTGAGCATGCTTTCACAAAAGTGAATGATTCCCTCTCCATTGTAGGCTAGTAGTAACCCATTCTAATCAATTTCTTAGATAAGGTCAGTCCACTCGAATGAGTACCACAGATGCCACCATGAACTGCTTGTAAAGCTTTGTCAGATTCCTCACGTTCAAGACATCGAAGTAGAGTACCATCAAGACCACGGCGATAAAGAGTGTCAGCGATAAGAGTTTAGTGAGCGGATTGGCGGATAAAATTGCGTTTTTGGTTACGAGATAAATCGGGTGGTAAGATATCATCTTTGAGGTAGGCATAATTTTTTTCGTACCACAGTGAATCGGATCCTATCAAGTGGCAAATGATTTGGCTTTCAGGGGTATCATAAGTAGGTGTAAATGATTGTTCCACCAGAAATTCATAGCGAGTCTGAGTTTCTAGGAGTTGTAACAATGATGCGATCATAGCCATGGCATCAGCTGCTTTATTATCAAGCCTTGGAATTTGTGTGAATTTGATGTCCACAAAGTATTTCTTGAAGTCATGAACCATCTTTTTATATGGTAATAGTTTGTTATATTTGGTCTGATAATCATCATTGATCTGATAAATGACCACCTGTGAGTCGCCATATACTTGTAGTTCTGTAATCCTCCATTCTAGTGCTATTTTAAGCCCAGTGATCAATGCTTCATATTCGGCTATGTTGTTGGTGCATGGAATCATCAGCCTATATGATCGAGGAATGGTGTGTCCTTGAGGGGTGACGAAAAGTATGCCTGCCCCTGATCCATGTTGAGTGAAAGAACCATCAAAATATAAAGACCGTGGTTGTTTATATTCTGCAACAAAGACATCAGCATCTAGAAATTCAATGTGCAGGGGATGGTCTGCTTGTAATGGTGCTTCAGCTAGTTGATCAGTGATAACTTGTCCTTTGATTGCCTTGCAATCAACATAATGGATGTCAAACTCACTCAGAATCATTACCCACTTTGCTAATCTTCCTGTCAATGATGCTTTGCTTAACAAATACTTGAGTGGATCAATCTTTGAAACCAGATTGATTGTATGAGTTAACATGTAATGCCAAAATTTCTGTGAAGCAAAAAATACTACCAGACAAGCCTTCTCGATAGAAGTGTAGTTGAGCTCATGACTTTTTAGTGTTTTGTTGATGTATTAGATTGCACGTTCTTTTCCTATAGAGTCTTCTTATTCTAGCAGTGCCCCAAGAGATGTCTCTGTTGTGGCAATGTATAAGATTAGGGGTTTGTCTGGATTTGGTGGTACGAGAACTGGTGGAGTCATTAAATACTATTTGATTTTTTGAAAGGCCAATTCACATTTGTCATCCCACTTGAAAGGAACATTCTTATGCAGTAGATGTGTGAAAGGTAAACTTTTGTTGGCCAATTGTGCAATGAACCTTCGTATAGATTGAAGTCGTCCTTGCAATGATCTCAATTGACTGATGTTCCTTGGTGGAGGCATTTCCATAATTGCCTATAATTTTGTAGGATCTACTTCAATTCCTTTTTCTGAAATAATGTACCCCAAGATTTTTCCAGATTTGACCCCAAAAACACATTTCTTGGGGTTGAGGCGAACTTTGAATTTCTCTAATCTTGCAAATATTTTGGACAATATTTCAAAATGTCCTTCTCTGGTGTATGATTTTTCCAATATGTCATCTACATAATCTTCCATGAAGATATGCATCATGTCATGAAATATTGTAGTCATGGCTCTTTGATAAGTGGCCCCAGCATTCTTTAGACCGAAAGGCATGACGTTCCAACAATAAGTTCCCCATGGACATGTGAAAGTTGTTTTCTCCTAGTCTTCAGGTGCAATCTTGATTTGATTGTAGCCATAAAAACCATCCATTAATGAATACATGGCATGGCCAACTGTCAGATCGACTATAGTGTCGATGTTAGGCAGTGGGAAGTCATCCTTAGGACATGCTTTATTAAGATCTCTAAAATCTATGCATATTCTCACAGTTTTATCTGGCTTGGATACAGGAACAATGTTGGAGATCCATTCTGCATAGTCGATTGGTCTTATGAAGCCTACATCAAGGAGTTTTCTCAGTTCTTCCTTAACCAATAATGCAACATGAGGGTGCATATTTTTGAGTTTTTGTTGCACCGGCTTAGCCCCTAGTTTGATAGACAAGTGATGCATGATAAGATCAGGATCAAGACCAGGCATGTCAGCGTAAGACCACGCAAAATTGACTTGATTTGCTTTCAGGAATTCCATGAATTCTGGTATTTCTTTCTCTGTCATTGATGTAGCAAACTGTAAAATTCTTGGTTTGTCATAAGTCTCAAGATTGACAACATTTGTAGGCTCAATCAAAATAGGCGATCGCTCATGGTATTGCTCTGGGAGAGTGTCAAGATTCCCATCGTCTGGTGCCTCAAATAGGTT
The DNA here is from genome assembly GCA_007258455.2 of Sequoia sempervirens. Classification (NCBI taxonomy): domain Eukaryota; kingdom Viridiplantae; phylum Streptophyta; class Pinopsida; order Cupressales; family Cupressaceae; genus Sequoia; species Sequoia sempervirens. The sequence continues at coordinate 104,627,294 of VDFB02058242.1, forward strand.
TTCACCATCCTATACGCTCTTTATTTTATCTTTTGTTTGATCTAATACTGCCGGATTCTGGTTTTTACCATTAGATCTTTCTTTTTTGTTTTTACTTTTGCAGCTAGGAGACTTGACACTCTCTTGATCAAAAACTCTATGTTGAAAATCGCTGGTGGAACAATCATTTGTATCCTCTGCGGAAAGGAAGTTTATGATAGCTTCATCACTTGGAAACATAGGTATATTGATAGGTTCGGTTGAATCCCAATCAATGAGATCGGGATGAATCAAAGATAGCGGATCGTCAGGTTGTGTGAAATCAGCTATGGTTATGGTCATAACGGAGTGGTCAGTAGGATCTGAGGCATGAGGTGGATCAATGATGATACTGTCTTCATGATAGTCTTGTTTGTTTAGATCTGACTTAGCATCACTAGAATCATGGTGACTTTGTAGTTCGAATTCGTGTGTTTGGGTCTCTGAACCTTGACCTTCAATTAGAGTTGGGGCGTACTGGTGTATTACATCAACCTCTTTGTACCTCCAGAACTCATCATTGTAAATGGTGTCCCATTCATATTCAGCAGAGTCTGTGTCAAAATTGTTATCCACGAAGTTTTGAACTATTGCCAAACATGCTTCTCGTGAATCTAAGCCTTCTTGCAATGTGAAGACAATGCCATGCAGTTGTTTGGATGTGCTTTCTTTGGAGTGAGTATCATAACCCAATCCAGTTTTCTCTTTTGCAGCAAGCCCGTGGAGGTGAATAGGTTCAACTACTCCTTTCCTTTTTCCAATAGGACCTTTATCATAGCCCATCTTTTGCATGATTGAATACCCTTTTCCATATTTTTTGTGGGTAATTGACATTAAAGACTGCTTCATCTTCATCTTTGTAGAGCCAATTTAGAATTTCTGTATCCTCAGGATCGTCCATGGGGAATTTTTCGTTGATGAATTGTCCATTAAACTTTGTGATTGGCTCTGTTGGTGGTTGCTTTGATGTTGAAGCCACTGATATTTGATGTTCCATGATAGACTGTTGTCCATGTGATCGAGGTGATGTAGGTAAATTGGCAAGACAAAGAGAGTACTCTCCAACTCCATGGTCCTTAAATTTCAATTTCTTGTCAAAACTGTTGGTTAATTGACTGATTTGTGTGTCAATCTTTAGAGAAGTCCTAGCATGAGCTTCTCAATTGTTAGGAACCAAAGTATCTTGACTGGCTTTTATGTTGGCACAAGTTTGAATATTGGAATTATCAGCTGGTATCGTGATTTCCTGTCCATCATAAGGAAACTTAAGACATTGATGATAGGTTGATGGGATGGCTTGCATTTCGTGGATCCAAGGACAACCCAACAAGATGTTATATGCAAGATCACGGTCCAATACTTGATAGAAAGTATTCTTGATAATAGGGCCCACTCTGATTGGCAGCATGATTAGACCCTTGGATGCTCTTTCTTCATCATCATAAGCTTTTATGGTAATCTTTCTTCTGAAATCAATGGAGTCCTCAGAAAATCCTAAAGCCTTAACCAACTTCATGGTACAGATGTTCAAACCAGCACCTCCATCTATTAGAACTCGTCTGATACGAAACTTGTGAACCATGACTTCTAAGTATAATGATGAATTGTGGGGATGAGTTATGGAAACGTCGTCCTTTTCAAAGAATGAGAGGCAAGTGGGTGAGGAAAAGTGTCCTACCATGGCTTGAAATTGGTTCACATCCAAATCAATGGATACATTTGTTTTCGAAGAGGGCCTTTTCGAGAATTTCCTTATGGGCTGGAGAAATCTTCAATAGTTCCAAGATAGAAATTTGAGCGGGGGTTTTTCAAAGTTGGTTGACCAAATCATATTGATGTTGAGGTGGAGGTTCAGTAGATTTTGAAGAGGTGCCTTTTAAGACAACTTTAGCTTGTGCCCTTGTTGTTGCGTTGACTTCTCTATATTCCACCTTCTTGTTGACTTTAATGACATTTACCCATTCGTTGTCTATGTAGAGATGGTTGATTATATGATCATCATTGATATGATTCACATTTTTTTCAGAAGACTCACCTTTTTGATAGTTAGGCAAAGGATTGTGAAATGCTTGGTGGTCTGCATTGGATTGTTGATGTCCTTCTATTGTAATGATGTCATTGTTGATTAAGTCTTGAATGGTATTCTTCAAGGCTTGACAATTATTTGTGCGATGACCTTTGCACCGATGATAATCACAATAGTATGCCTCATTCCATGATGGAGGCTTTACATTGGGTTCATAGTTTCGTTGAGGCGGCAAAGTAATCACATTTTTGGCCATCAACTCTTTGAATGTGGATTCTAAAGATTGACCCAGTGAAGTGAAAGTTCTTCTATTAGAGAAGAATGAAATTTTTTGTGGATTTGTATTCGAGGTGTTCCCTAAGGAATTGTGATTGTTATTGGTTCCTCAGTAACCTTGGTTGTTGGAAGTCCCTTGATTGGGAGTAGAATGTTGATTTATATTGTTCCTTGGAGGGGGAGGATTGTTTCCGTGATTTGCAATCAAGTTGACATTGTTATTGCGAGTGCTTGGAGTACTAAGGACAAATGGCTTTGTCGAGAAATGATTTGCATCAACAACACCATCATTCACCATATTTTTGTTGCGAGTCTAGAATTTAGACTTGTCCTAATTATTGTGATGGTTGGATGAGCTAGGATTGTCTTTGTCATGTTTTATTATTCCTCTTTTGACCAAAGCATTTTCAATGGTTATGGCATCTTCAATCATTTTCTCAAAAGAAGGACAATGTAAGTTCAAATGATAGCTCATTTCTGAATTTAAACTATTAATGAAAGTAACCATCTTTTCCTTTTCAGGAACAAGATGTGGATATCTAGCGAACATTCTTCTCCATCTCTGAAGAAACGTAATGAAAGATTCGCTAGGTTTTTGCGCAATTTTGCAGAGATCTATCATGGTGATCTGGTGTTGGATGTTGTAAGCATATTGTGATATGAATAGGTTGATTAATTCTTCAAATTTCTTGACAGGAGGTGTAATATTTGATAGCCATTCCATAGAGTGAACTCCAAGACTCCTAGGAAACAATCGCATCAAGTAAGTGTCTTCGTGAGCGAATTCCAATGTCATGTTTCGGAATTCTCTAACATGATCGATTGGATCCGATTTCCCATTATAGCGATCAAATTTTGGCATTTCACAATGTTTGGGAAAAGGAATCATGTTAAGACTTCGATCGAAAGGATAAGGACAAATGTCCTCTAAAGTATATTTCTTTGTGGTTGTTCCCCCTTGTAACTCTTTAACTTGTCCTTGAAGTGCCTTGATTTGTTGAGTCAAAGCACTAAGATCAGATAGGGGTGTCTCTTCAGGTTTGTTTTTCAAATTCTCAGTATTAAAATCATTAGGCAATTTAGCCCCTTGTTCGGCTAGATAGCGGAAATATTTTTCTTTATCTCGCTGCAAGATCTTTTCTATGGCTTTGTGAAATTTTGGATCTTGCTCAGCCTCTCTAAGAAATTCCTCATCTTGTTCCTCATCACTATCTATATGTGTTTTGTTCATATCTTTGTATTGGTGGAACGGATTTTCTTCTCTGTTATCCATATCTTTTTCAAAAAGTGGATTACGACTCATAATGTAAAGAGGATTACTGTTTTCACCCTCTTCTTGAACGTTTTGGGTATGACCTTCTTGTTGAATTTCGTCCTTCAATTTATTGAATTGAGATCTTGTGAAGATAGGAATATGATTTTGAAGAATTCTGCTAAACTTAGATCCTGGTTTTTTACAAGTGTGACGATGATGGTATCTTGATCTGATAAGATATGGAATCTTATGATATGATCTAAGATGTTCCTAATTTTTTATTGTGGCTTCCAATGATGAAGGATGTCAGAATAATTTTGGGGAAGTTGAATCAATAATTAGAAATTTGTTTTGAAAAGTGCACTCTAAAAAATTTTGATCTTTGATTTCGAAGAAAGGTTTCAAAATCACCGAAGGATTTGATTGGGATGTGAAGGATATTCTATAGAAGGTTGTGGTATGTTGTCAAATTCAAGAGGTTGGTTATGATTATGCCATTGTGATAGAGCTAATCTCTAATAATAAGCTCGAGAATCTAAGGGATCTACAACATACTCATCAGTGAATCCTCTAATAAAGTCCTGGTATCTATGAAGAAATCCTCGGTAATGAAGCAAGACGTGTCGACTTTTGAACAAGAATTTTCTCTTTTGCAATGTTTTCTTGTATCCTAATGGTTTCTTGGGTTTTCTGATTCTATTGGAAACTAATTTCTTGGAAAATTTTGTTGATTTCCAATCTCTACGCATGGGAATGTTTTTGAAAAAAAGGTATAAATAACTTTTGAATTATTTTAGTTGTTGTTCTTCATGTTCATTTCGGATGATCTCTTTATCTGAATTAATGTGATGGAAGACACAACAAACATTTTTTGAAAATAGTTGTTCTTAAAGCCCTATACTAACACCAAGTGTATGATAAAGAAAATGTTTTTCAACAAGTTGTTTTCACAGGTTTTGCACATGAAATACAATTCAAGCAAACTCACTCTTAATGCTCAAGTAGGTCATTCTAGTAATCAACAGCCCACATCTTAGAACTGTGTCGACTCACACAGTCGTGTCACCCTTGAAGGGGCGCCCGTGTTTTTGTCTTTTCCAGGCGCATACTCAGAGTTACGGAAGTGGATACCAGATCTCCTGAGCAAACGGTCCTTGGCAGTTATATGGTGAGTGTCTTGGGGGCAGATTCTTCCCTCCCCTTTCACTGTGATTATTAGAATGTTCGGAAATTGACTTCAGCTGGCCACTACACTAGGTTCGTAGTAAGGATTTTCGTTCGGTGCGGCAATAATAAAATCCCTCAGGAGACCTCCCAACCTTTAGAACAAAGGCTTTGGGTATGGTTATCTTGCACACTACCGGAAAAAGAGGGTTTCCCCAAATTCACTTTAAATTTTATAGTGGGGCGGAATAGCTTGGCTTTGGCTTGAACCCACTTGAGTCGTTCCCGTAGGGTGAGTACTTTTTCCCACTACGGCAGGCTCTCTAAAGGATGTAATTAAAGTAGCAAAAATTCATGAAATTGAAAAGGCAAGTCTGGTATTTTGATCACCCAGTAAAGGGGAGAGCATAGACCTATTGCCATAGACAAAGCAAACAAAAGTTCATTTTTAAAACCCAAATCACAATGATCTAATCTAAGTGAAGATATTGCTTCACAAAAACAAGTTATTCAATTTTAATTGCAAGATCATTGTGTGGTGACTATCCTAGATTGCTTCATTTTATTCCAGATGTGGCTATCCTAGGATTGCTTCATTTTAAAAATCCAAAAAAAAAGAAAAAAGAATTATGTCTGTGGAAGGCGTCAAACTCAGAATTCTGTATTTGTGTTACAACCAATATGCGCTGAAACAGAAGGTATATGCACCAAAACAGAAGATATATGCGCCGAAACAGAAGGTATATGCGCCGAAACAGATCCGATATATGCGTCGAAACAGAAGGTAAATGCGCCGAAATAGATCTAATATATGCGCTGAAACAGAAGGTAAATGCGCCACAGGAAAGATTCTAAATGCGCAAAAACAGTTACTATATGCACTAGAAAAGTTCCTATATGCGCTAGAACAGTTACTATATGCACTAGAACAATTACTATATGTGCTACAGAATCTTGAAAAACAAGAGTCAAAAGCCCTGTATGCGCCGCAAAAAATGTCGAATGCGCTTAAATGCCAAATTTTTCTGAAAGTTAACTCCAGAACGTGGAAATTGTCAAAAAAAACTCACAGAGAATGTTAAAATCGTGGGTTTGAGCCCCACAGTGGGCGCCATTTTATGTGTGTGAGAAAAATGTATCAATGTATAAAGGAATTCAAACACATATCAATAAGACATTAAATCAAGAAAACTGAAAAGGAAAACAACATAAGAAAACTGTTACTGCAACTTCCCCGAAATCGTCTTATCTCTCTCTAACTCCAACGTTTTGTTGTTTCCAATGGCTCTCAGATCAGCAGATCAAGCTCAACAAAATGAACAGCTGAAGAACAAGATTTGAAAATGCACACTATGCTCAATGCAAGGCTATGCTAAGATGATAGTATCGTTGTGATGCTGAAAATGATGTGAATGTATAAGCATATATGTTCGTCGTGTATGTGTGTGTATCCGTGTGTAACCAATGCATGGATTTGTACCAGTATTTATAGTCTTAGAAAGGATTCAATTGGCTGACATATTTTAACGGCCTGGATTAAGCTTGTTCGAATGGATGGTGGAAGATTTTCGTAAGTGGAGAGGGAGATAGAAGGTTTCCCTTTTCCTTCAATTTTTGTCATTGAGATCCGAAGGGAAATTGTCGTTTCAAAGAATGAGTTTAGAATGAGTTAGAATTAAATAAAATAGATTTATTTAATTTGTAAGTGAAGATGGATATAGAAACTCACATAATTAAATAAATTATATTTAATTATGTTTTAGAAGTGAATTTAGAGTGAGAGGAAATATTAAATTAATTTGATTATGGGATGAGGAGAATATTCCATTATTTGAATATTCAAATATTCAAACTTTAGAATGATATGATAATTAAAATAAATAATCGTATTTATTTAATTTAATTAAGAGGAATGTGGGAAATGATAATTAATTAAATAAAGTTATTTATTTAATTAGCGTAGAAGAATCATAAGAATGAACAATATAAATAAATAATTAAATTTATTTATATGTAGATGACTTTAGGAGAATTAATTAAATAATTAATTAATTAATGTAGAAGAATTATAAGAATGGACAATATAAATAAATAATTAAATTTATTTATATGTAGATGATTTTAGGAGAATTAATTAAATAATTAATTAACAAGCTTAATCATGACCATTTTTAGATGCATACAAGCATTATTAAATTTTCCTAGAATCACCTCCAAACATAAAATCTTTCCTTTCAAGTGTAAAATTAAACTCCTTAGATTTATAAATATATAGTAACTCATCAAAGGAATGCAACCATCCTACATTGATAATCATGTCAATTTTCACAACATAAAAATCATCACATACCTTTAGCTTTTCAATTTTTTTCTTTCTTAGGGTTGCCCAAAATGGAGAGTGCATTCACCACCATACTTCCACTATGCTACTTTAATACAACTAGAAGTTGAGGATTTTGAACAAAAAAACACTAATGCGGCCTTGCAATTGTACACAATCAATAATTTCATCCTTCATGTGTGTGCTTCTTAATATATATTTTTTGTAATCTTTAGTTAAATCACAAGGATCCCATATGAAAAAATAATCTTTAACTTGAAACAAATATTCTACATTTACTTGGCTAAAAGTTGTATCTATTACTCTATCACTACTTTTTGCATACTTTTCATGATGACATGAATTTTGTAGTGACCTGGGAAGGAACATATATGAATTATTTTCATACATTGGGCTACAAAAATAATGCTCAGCCTCTTTTGGAAAAAGAGGGTGTATTGTTATATCTTCATTACCACCATTTGTATAACTCAACCTTTTCTTCAAAAGTACGCCCATTGACAATGCTACTTGATAATTCAATCAATGGCTCACACTTTGAAAGTATAGAGGATATTGCATATTCCTTCATCTTGGAATCCTTGCATCCAACAAGTAAAGACACTTCTACCTTGACTTCATAAATATTTTTTGGCACATGTAATAATTAGAATTCAATAAAGCATCTTCTATTACCAAAGATTTTTAACCTACAACCTATATGAATTGGATTTGGCTAAAACACTAAGATCCTACAACATCATCCAGGAAAAATTTGAAGTTGAGAGAAGGGATTTCCCTTCCACTTTGTACCCTTCATCTTTTCATCATTATTAGAAAGCTTATCATGATGAAAAAATTATGTAATTAAATTGAACCAAACTTATTAAATTACTCTTCTCTACTAGTATTCTCTTTATTTATTGAACTATAATTAATAAACTAATCAATGCTTCTATCTTTTATTGCTCATTCGGAATCCTTGAAATTTTTATAGCAATATTAACAATATCAAAATGAAGAACATCAATAGAATAAAAATAATCCTCCACATATTTATGTCCCCCCACATAATTATTTTGTAAACCATGTTTACATATCAACGGTTCCATATTTTTAATGTCAAAATTATTGATAGGTGTTTCTTGGACACGATTAGAAACTATTGGAATTTTTTCTTCCAATTTTAAATTTTTATCTTCAATATGAAAAACTAATTTCTCATTTACTTCATTACAACAAATATTTTCTTCATGAGATAACTCATATATTTCTTGAATTTGAACATTTGATGCAAATCAACAACCAAAAATCCTATTGGATTGTTAGTTGTTGCAGCTTCCTCACTCAATAATGGGGAAAACTAGATCCTTAATAATAAAATTAAATGATTGTAGATCAATTCAAAGTATTCAACACAAGAATTGATAATAAATTCAAGAACAACATGTTGATTTTATTAATTAAATCCTCCAAGAGCTTTCAACAACAATTTCTAGAGCTAAACAATGAACAAGAAATCATCTGCAGACACGCTTGTTCCCTCCAACATCAATCTGCTACAACAGACCTTCATTCAACTACAAAAGCAAAAAAAACATTTCAAATTTCCCTTCATTCCTGGGCATCCCTCTTTGACTTCACAAGCAAATTCCTCTCCAAAAACTTGTGATTTTTTCCCATTTTCTCCTATCAAATCCTTCTCCTTAGGTAGGCATAGATTTTTCCTAGCACCATGTCTGAATTACTAACCAATTTTCCTTCTTGGGCATCAAAAACCTCTCCTCTTCAACTCTTCCTAGAAAAATCAACTGGTTTTTCCAAATTTTCCCATCACTATCTCACTCCACTACCTCCTTCACCAGGCCCCCAGATTCATCCACTCCCTATTCAATGCCAAATTTTAAATGCAAAGAGGAGTTACAACATTCCAAAAATGGATTACTCCTTCTTGGGTGTGGTACTTTATGTAACTCCCAAATTTTAATAAAAAAGACAATTTTCCAGCACCTCCATCTCCATTTTGAATTAAATTCAAATTCAATTTAATTGAGTCTAATTTCTAGGAGTTGAGAGGAAAATAAAATTAAAATAAAATCATTCCTACAAAACATAACCAAAACAAAAATCAAAGGAAAACAAAGATAATTTTTTTGGTGTGTAGGATTGCTCATGCACCCGGATGCTCCTACATCAAACAACCTAGGTAAGAAAGAATGTTTCATGAGTGAAGGCTCATGAATATTCATCTATATTTGGGGCTTTGAAGTTGTAACCCATGTTGCATCTGACATCTTTCCCTTCCATTTGATCAAGTACTCCTTATATTCTTTTCCCCGTGTCTTCCTGACTATCCTAGAGTTCATTACTTGATCAATTTCCTCTTCTTTCTTCTTTGGTATCTATTGTTTCCATTGCTTAATATCTTGAAATTTTGAAACAACACCATCCTTCCCACTAGTTTCCTCTTCATGGAAATGATATAAATCAGCTACATTGAAGATTGGTGAAATGTCCAATCCCAGTGGTAACTCTACCTCATAAGCATTAGCTAAAAACTTCTTAATCACCTTGCATGGTCCTATATTTTTTTCATTTCAATTTGTTGTAAGTACCTTGTGGGAACCTTTCCTTCCATAGATGTTCCAAAACCAAGTCTTTCTCCTCAAATTATTGTCCCCTTAAATCAGCATTCTCTTTGTACCTCTAAGTGCTTGTTTGAAACCTATCTTTCACCTCTTTGTGTAGTTCTTGCAAATACTCTACATAATCCTTTGCTACAACACTTTTCCTTCCCAAATCAACACTATCTCTTAATTTATGAAACCCTCTTGGGATAAATCCATAAATAAATATAAAAATGACTCTTACCCATGCTTATATTGATGGAGTTATTGTAAGCAAATTCAGCTTGGGATAAAATCACATGCCATTGTTTTATCTTCTCATTTATCAAACACCTCAGCAAATTTCCAAGACTTCAATTTACCATTTCCATTTGGTCATCCATTTGAGGATAGTAGGCTAATCTAAAAGTTATTTTTGTACCCAATATCTTCCATAGAGTCTTCCAAAAATGACTAATAAACTTTGTATTCTATCTGAAATAATACTTTTTTGGCAAGCCATGTAATCTCACAACTTCTTTGAAAAACAAGTTGGAAACATGTGATGCATAATTTTACTTCTTACAAGGAATTAAATGGGCCATTTTTGAAAATCTATCTGCAATAAAAATAAAATGGATTCATTACCTTTTTGAGTCTTTGGCAGCCCAAGAATAAAATATGTACTCACTTCCTCCCATGACCTCTCTGGAATTGGTAAAGGATGATATAACCCAATGTTTTGACTTGTTCCCTTTGCATATTGACATATTGAACACCATTGCACAATACTCTTCACAATATTGCTCATTTGTGGCCACTAGTACCCTTCACTAAGCTTCCCCAAAGTCTTGTCCAGCCAAAGTGGCCTCCAAGTCCATCACTATTTTTTTCTCTAATCAAATTATCTCTCAGTGATCCTTTTGGAATACACAATTGTTGCCCCTTAAATAACAACCCTTATTGAATGAAATACTCCAGTCATTTAGTTCTATCCCTTTCCATTGTATATGTACAAGATGCCCATGCTTCACCAAAATCAAGTTCATCCTCATATATTTCCTTCATTGATACAAAACCCACAACATTTACTTTCATTTCTTTCAACAACAAGCACCTCCTACTTAATGCATCAACTACCCAATTTGATTTCCCACTCTTATGCTTCAAAACAAAAGAATAACTTTGAAGAAACTCAACCCACTTCATATTCCTTTGATTTAACATACTTTCACTATTGATAAACTATAAAGCATAATGATCAGTATAGAAAACAAACTCCTTGGGAAACAAGTAGTGCTTCCATTGTTGAACACCTAGAATATTAAGAGGAGGGGTGCATCAGTATTCACTAAAATCATTAAATTTATCAAATTTAAATATCCATTCAATGCATCACATTAAACTTGCAATAATGGAAAGGAACATAGAAAGTATGTGTCACATCAAAGGACCCAAAATTCCAGATTTACATGGAAAACCCAAAAAGGGAAAAGCCATGGTGAGGATTAGCTCATAATATATATTAAAATTGGTTAAAATGTTTGATACAAAATGGTAGACTCGTTGTCCAAAAGAGAAAGGCTCACTACCCAGAATATAAAGAAATAGAAAAAGGGGTGGCTCACTACCAAATGTGAACTACTAATAATGCATCTGACCTATGTTGAAGATACAGTTCTACTAAAGCTTAGAGATATAACTTGACACACTTCATACTTCACATCAATCACAACTTGCACTTCTTTGCACCAGATCTCGCACACACTCTTAATTATCTCACATCCCATACATCCAAATAGCAATTAACCTTGTATATATATCGCATCCAACCAAAACATTAATTAGGTCAACCTAATAGATGTACCAAGCATCCTTGTAACTTGTTGACCCAAAATACCAACACACATGCCTTGCAGAAAGAACCAAAGCATATAACACATTAAGATAGGTTGACATGACCTATAATTACTCCCACAATTTTTCCTCTTACATAACTCAACTTTGCACAACCTCAAAACATTTAGGTCGGCACCACTAAAAAACTAGATAAGTAAAATTGAATGAACCAACTGTTCACTCACAAATTGACACAAAAACTACCAAAACACTTGCCACTTGGAATATACACACTACTAACACCCTCAAATAATTCTACAAATCTGCATACTAGAATATTCATCTATGGTGGAATGTGGAGCATTCCAACATACACTTTGTCTCTGTAACTCTATCATTTCGAAATTAATACTCTATCACCATTATCTTTGACTTTGAAAGACATCAAGTCATGAAATTTTTTATTTAGAGTCTTCCAGCATGCATCAACATTACCTCAAAACTACATAACCAAATTCTTCATAGCGGATTAATGAAAACCCAAAAATGGGTTCTCTAAACCTTGAAACTACATTTTAGGACTTAGGAAATTATCCAACCATCTGGTCTTCTCCAAACCAACACTTCTACATCTCTACCATGGATTGCCATCAATAATGGGTTTCCATAAATGCAAACACCATATTCTCATCAATCTTGAGCAATCTCTTCATACTATCATGCTCATGTTGCCAACCCAACAATCTTCTCAATGAAAAACAACCTTCCAACAATCTCCCCCAAAAATTCAGGCTTCCAACAATCTCCCCCTTTGTCATTGATGACAAGGTGCTCTCAAAACTCTTAAACTGCTCAAACTTCTCCCCCTTTAACATCAAGGGAAAAGGGCTCTCAATGTCAAACTTTTCAAACTACTTCAATTGTTCTTCCCCTTTGTAGATATACATGTATATACATGAGAATGGCTCCCCCTTACTTCTTCACTCCTATACTCAACACTTCTTCAGTTATTTACATTAGAGATACTCCCCCAAACAAAGTTATCCAACAAAAATGACCAAAATTGTACTGCAATAATACTTCTACATATGTACATTGCAATCAGAAAAGCTATGTATACATAACAAAAATTTACAACTTAACTTGAGGAGGGAAAGTTGCCCTAATTAGACACCCTTAATTTTGCAAGGTGTGCCTCCCAATCCTTCGTTGTTGTCTCCCACTCCTTAGCGAAGACAAGTATACTACACTGATTCTCAAGCTTCAAATGGAGCTCTTCACCTTCATTTGGAGAACTAGGTACTGGATTCCTTTGTAACATCTTCTCCACATTAGCTAAAATTATAGTCAAAGAAGTCTTGCACTTACTAGATCTTTGAGCTAACAATACTGCATTATTATCTTTTCTTTTTTCTCTTGCAGATGGAAAAACTATCCATGGAAATTTTCAATTAGTATCCTTGTTACACCATTTGCATCTCTCACCAAATCTTAGACACTAGAAGCCTAAGTAATTTGTGACTCAATTGAGTCTATTTGGTCTTTTACGCTCTTTGTGGAAACAAGCCATTCTAAATAGAATTGAAACAAAACTTTTGCTTCCTCCACACAATTCTAAATATCTTTTAAGTTGATCTACAACTTACCATATGAAACAACAAATTTTTCAAAGGGATCTTCTAGCCTCTTGTCATTGTCCTTCTTAGTCATTTCCTTTTCCAATATTTTATCTAAACTGGTAGAATATTCCTTAAAGGAATCAAGTAGTAGCCTTAGTTGCTACACACTGAATATAGAATTGTCAACATTTGCACTGAGAAAGCTATCTTGTAGCACTTTTATCACTTCATCAATCATCTCAACACTCTTTTGGTGAGTTTGTATTATCTCCTTTCTCGTGGAGGCATGAAATGCATCACCAAGTTGTAATTTATGCAAAGGATAGATTTTGTCCATGTCAACTTGTCCTTATTGCTCCAAAAATTTTAGTAGTTGTACTAACACCACCGATTGTAACTAAAACTGCATCTCTAGTAGACTTTTAAAAGAATCCCTAGGTGCTCCAGAGGATTCACCAACTATTTGAGTACTTCCTTCTACCTTTTCTCTTTCTCCATGTCCTACTCTCCACTATCGGAGCAGTCTTTTGCATTCTTCTCTTCCTTAGTAGCCTTTTCACTATCTGAAGGAGGAAAATTTGCATCCTTTTGCACCTCAAATTTCTCTAGGTTCTCTTGTTTTTATTCTTCCTTCTGCTCAATAACATTTTCCACATTCGAGAGGGGAAAATCTTACTCTATCTATGCTTTTTCCTTCTCTAGGGTAGCCTATACATCATCATTCTTTTCTTCTCCAACAACATTCTCCTCTATCGGAAGGGAATTATCTATAACAACATCTTGCACATTTTTTGTCACAGATATAGGCACATCTTGTGCATTTTTAGGCTCATTAATAGGTTCAGTGATTTTTGGAGCAGATTTGTCATTTGTCATTTTAATTTCACTCTCCAAAGATATTCCTAGTTCTTTTTCTTAATCTGCAACCTTTTGTAGTGTCTCATTTTTAGCCTATCTATTTCTTCTTTATCCCTACTCATCAAGGTGTTGACTCTCTGTGTTGTTCTAAATTCCCTATGATAAAATTGACCCAATTTAGCTTTGTCTTCATCCATGAGAGAAGAACCAATCTTCTCCAAGGAAAATTTTCTTATTTTTGCATCTTCTTCAAATTATTTTTTCCTTCTCGCACTCAGAACTAATTTTAGGTCATCTGGAAGTTGACTTTCAATTTCACTTAGACCAATATTAAATGTAACCATATGCTTCACAATGGCTTCCTCTATTGTAGCCTTACTTTTATTGTTCTCATCCGGGTACATCTGTGCAGTTTCTTCCAAAAGACCCAAATTTTGCAATCCCATTAAACAATGCATCTAATTTTAAGGGACTATGCTCCCTTATCGAAGGGTATTTATCCTTCTTCTTTCAATTACCTTTAGGATATTTCTCTCCTTCTCCAGACTTATTTTCTCTTTTATGAATGACAAAGCTTTCTTTTACTTCTCCACTTCTTCCTCACTTTTTGTATCTATTATGCCCACTTTGGTTTTCTTTACACTTGTCTCTAATTGAGAGACACCAGATTTCCTTTTCTGGATCAACTAAGGTCCTTCTTCTTCTATGTCCTCTTCATCCTCATAGCTGATATATCTTTCTCTTGTTGCTTTTTTCATTCCTTCTCCTCTACAGAGGATTTTGTTGTGTTGCAGGGGCACTGGATGTAGCTTTCTTCTTAACACCAACTGCGAGCATAGATCTAAAGAATTTGGGAACAACTGAAGATGGATTAGAGGTTGTGATAGACCTTCTTGTGCTTGGTGTCCCCTATGGAGCCACTGAGGGGGCTTTTATTTTCTCCACAAACCCTTTTGAAGAACCAACAATCTCCAATTTTGCATTCATCTTCTCTACATTCTTCTTTATTTATTTTTCCTTGTGCTTCAGATGCACTTCATTGGACTTCTCCTCATAGGTTCTAAACCTATCTACAGTTGGATCTCTCATTTTTCTCAACATAACATTTGCAAGACCTATGATTACATCTTTTGGTACTTCATATCCCATTTCTGGAATCTAGACTATTTTGGGTCCCACTGCTTTCATAATGCATTCATCTATGTTAACCATAAAGGTTATATCCTTCTTGTATTTCTTAACAACACTTTTAGGAATCTTTTCTCTTTCTTGCATCTTTTCTTGAAAGGTCCTAAAGAAACCCCATAGAATATTTTTTTGAGTTTTAGCTCTCCAAACCTTCTTAAATGATCTATAATTTGAATTGCAATGAGAATACTATCCAACCATACTATATTCTTCACACCAAGAAACTCTCTAATAAAGTAAAACAATAAACATATGATAAGGGTACCATACTATAATGGGTACCAATAATCCTTGGTCTTCTATAGTTTCTCCATCAACTCGTGTCTCAAGAGCTCACATAAATCAATGTGCAGACCCTCTTTCACCATTTGGTGAGCAGTGTGTATTGTCATGGCTGACAAAAAGTTCCCTCTGCTAGTGTAATATATCTGGTATTCAATCATCATTGATGCATACTTAACTATTGAATCATCTATGTCATTTATGGTTAGGGCACGCTTGTCAAATTTTGCACCAGTTAGCTTCATTACTATTTCATTTTTCATGGCCTTTATTGTTAGAATGGGTCCTTCAGAGCATAGATTGATAATCACCCTAGTAGTTTGTATGTTAAGAAAATGCGGCATATCCAACCACATAAACTTTTCATGAATATGGCTCAACACATACTTAACCCATGCATTCTCATGACAAAAGTTTGGAAAATTATTCCACACATCCAGCTTCTTTTTCGTCAAGCTCCCAAATTTAGGTTTCAACTCAAAGCCATATCCAATTAGCTCATTAACCAAAAACTCTCCCAATTTTTCATGATCATATTCTTCCATTTTCGTGTGGATGCATATTTTTACATCCTCAGTATGAATTACACCATACAAAACTTTCAAAAAACCACCTTTCGGATCCATCTCCATGGATTTGAAAGGGTGTTTATTAAATTTAGTTCTTCACTAGTTCAAGACATCAATGAATTGAGGAGCATATAATATGAATCACTTATGAATATAGGGTTTATCAAGAAATGATAAATACCTTTGAACTTTTTGTCAAGGGGGTTTCGCACAACTCAAGAACACTTCAATTAGCTTTTGCTCTTCTCTTCGGTCTTCAAATGCTCAATTACAAATGACTTAAAAATATGTGAAATTACATATAAACACTTTTTTGAAGACCTAAAGTGCATTGATTGTAGTGAACAAAATTAGGTCAAAAAGAGGACAAACCCTAACTATGTAGTCACAGCCACCTTAATTCTCTCCACAAATCTCCACAATAGGGAGTTTCATACTAGAAATACCATCAATAAATTAACCATGTCAATATACACATGTACCAGCGTGTTGAAGGCATCAACACCACAACTTTGGTGGGGCTTGAAGATTTTTTTGCTAAAACTCCCCCTAAGCCAAAGTTCCTCATTTAGTTTTCAGAGGAAACATCTACACCAAGAGCTGGAAAAAACTCATTCTTTACTTTTCTCTCTCCTTTCTTTTTCCAGATATTGTTCATTTCCTTCATCTCCACCAGATCTGCATTCTTTACCGGATTATCCTTCTTCTGTGAAACAAAGGATTTCACATTCTTGATTCTGCAAAACTTTGCTTTGTTTCCTGGTTTGTTGCATTTGTGGCATGTGACACCCTTTTGAACAAGATTACTTCTAGCCATTCTAGATTTGCATTCATTAGCCTTATTCCCAAATCTAATGCATGTATAATGTTAGCCATTGAAATATTGAAACATCATACAATTATTCTAGTGATTCATCATCTATTTTTTATATTCGCTAGCTCTATGACCAAATCTATTTCATATATAGCACTAACTGGGAAATGATTGAAAATTATGACTCATTCTACACCTACATTCTATAGCTCTATGTCCAAATTTATTGTAGGAATAACAATATCCATTAAAAGATGAGTACCTTTGTGCATTTGGTTTTCTGATAGGTGGCCTCTTGAAATATTGCTTTTGGTTTTGGACTTGTTTGGCATCGTTCTTCTTGTCATTCTTCTTCTTAGTATTGTTTGGAGTTTGGCCTGCTTTTAAACTTTTTCCTTTCTCAAACCCTAATCCTTCTTTGTCTTTAGAATCCTTTTGATTTGCAATCATCTCAACAAGCATTATGGAACTCTTCTTGAATTCGTCTTCCTGAATCTTTTTTTCTCCAGCTTTGATCTTAAGATTACAATCTCTTGTTCAAGCTTTGAGCATTCTTTAGATTTGTCTCTTAATTTGGAATTCAAGTATTCTTCGACTCTTTTCCCTTCCTCAACTTGCACTTTCATATTGTTGATAGCCTCATTCAATTGATTGAGTTGCTCATTTGTTCCTTTGACTCTTTTTATAGATTTCTTGAGTTTCTCTCTCAACTTCTTGATACACTCATCTACATCATTAAGATCCTCTTTTTAGATATATATTCTTAGCTTCTTCTTTATCCAAATCATTAAGGGTTGATCTCAGTTCTCCTTCCATATCAACCTCACAATCTTCTTCAATAAACCCCTCATGGATAATTTCTTCCAAAGGGATAGGATACTTCCTTGTATCCATGTGTTCAAACTCCAAGATCTACCTCAATGATCAATCCAATTGAAGGAACCAAGCTCTAATACCAATTGTTGAACACTCAGAATACTAAGATGGGGATTGAATCAGTATTCACTAAAAATCATTAACTTTATCAGCTTTAAACATTCATTCAATGCATCACATTAAACTTGTAGTAATGGAAAGGAATATAGAAAGCATGCATCACATCAAAGAACACAAGAACACCAAATTTACATGGAAAAACCACAATGAGGATTAGCTCACAATTTATATTGCAACTGATTAAATGTTTGATACAAAATGGTTGACTCACTATCCAAAAGAGAAAGGCTCACTACCTAGAATAGAAAGAAATAGAGAAAGGGGTGGCTCACTACCAAATGTGAACTACTAATATTGCATTTGACCTATGTTGAAGATACAATTCCACTAAAGCTCAAAAAATTGACTTGACACACTTCATACTTCACCTCAATCACAACTCGCACTTCTCTACATTAGATCTTGTACACTCTTAATTATCACACATACCATCCATCCATAAAAGGAATTAACCTTGTATATATACCACATCCAACCAAAACATTGATTAGGTCGGCCTAATAGATGTACCATGCATCCTTGAAACTTGTCGGCCCAAAATACCAACACACACCTTGCAGAAAGAACCAAAGTGTATAATGTATTAAGATAGGTCAACATGACCTATAATTACTCCCACAATTTTTCCTCCTATATAACTCAACTCCACACAACCTCAAAACATTTAGGTCAGCACCACATAGCAAAACTAGTGAAGTAAAACTAAATGAACCAACTATTCACTCACAACTCGACACACAAACTACCAAAACACTTGCCAATTGGAATGTACACACTACTGACATCCTCAAACACTTTCGCAGATCTGCATACTAGAATATTCACCTATGGTGGAATATGAAGCATTCCAACATACACTCTATCACTGTAACTCTTCCATTTCTAGACCGATACTCTTGCACCATTATCTTTAACTATGAAAGACATCAAGTCATGAAACTTTGGATTTAGAGTCTTCCATCATGCATCAACATTACCTCAAAACTACATAACCAAATTATTCATAACAAAGCAATTCATACCCAAAAACTAGTTCTCTGAACATTAAAACTGCATTCTGATACTTAGGAAATTATCCAACCATCTGGTCTTTTTTGGACCAACACTTCTACATCTTTGCCATGTATTTCCATCAATAATGGGTTTCCATCAATGAAAACACCATATTCTCATCAATATTTAGCAATCTCTCCATACTATTATGCTCATGTTGCCAACCCAAAAATCTTCTTGAAATGACAACCAACCTTCCAAAAATCTCCCCCAACAAGTTAGGTTTGCAACAAATTATCCCTTAATAGTAAAAATACTCTAATTTCAAAGCAGGTAGACATGATGAAATTTATAAAAGATAAATTCCATCCCTACATTATAAAGATGATATATTTATCCATTGGAAGTACTTTTATCAATGTTAGAGAAAAATTGTGTGAGTAATACCAATGAGCTACAAAAAATAGTAGTACAACTAGGTAGATATGTCATAGGGAAATATGTTGTGATGAAGCATATAAGTGGAGTATTTAGATACCTAAATACCTTATTGCTAATGGTAAATACTATAAACGTTGGTGAGACATGTGCCTAGAAACACTATGTGGAATGCAACCAGAACACATCTTTTAGGAATAAAAATAACAAGGAGATTATAAGCATAGGTAGAATGAAAAGGGAAAGATAAAGAAAAAATTAATTAAAATAATCCAAAAGGAAAAAGGTGAGACTAATACCTTACATATTGTGCCCATGGTTGAAAAAACACTAGATATTATAGCTATAGGTGAAGCCATCCTAGAAATTTTTGGAAAGAAGGATGATAAAACTATAGATTTGTTCCTTACACAAACGCCCCATTTTTCTAAGAAAGATTACTTTGTAAGGGGTATGCTCAAGTTGAAGGTATTGATTTTGAAGAAATTTTTTATCTTATTGCACAACTGGAAGCTATTAGAAGTTTTTGGCATTTTCTTGTTTTAAGAACTTTAAATTCTATCAGATGGATGTCAAGTCAGCTTTTCTCGATGAAATTTTAGAGGAACATATATATATTGAAAAACATAAGGTTTCCTCTTATCAAAAGATAAGGATTATGTGTGCAAGCTAAAGAAATCACTTTATGGGCTGAAATAAGCCCAAGAGTTTGGCACTCTAGACTTGAAAAGTATCTACAATGACAAGGTTTCAAAGGGGGAATTTTTTATAGCAATATTTACATCAATATTAAAGGTGATGATCAGTTGATTGTTGTGGTCTTATGTGGATGATATAATTTTTGGAGGTAGTAGTGATAAAATGTGTCAAGAGTTTTCTATGAAAATGTGAAAGGAGTTTGAGATGTCCATGCTTGGTGAGTTACCATTCTTTCTTGGGTTACAAAATTATCAATCCGACAAAGGCATTCTCATCTCATAAACCAAGTATATCAAGGAGATGTTGAAGAAGTTTAAGATGAAATATTGAAACCCATGAGCATACCCATGGTCACAGGGTACAAATTAAGTAAATATGATGAATCCCCAAAAGCAATTCCAACTCTATACATGTTCATTATTTGGAGTCTAGTATATGTGACATCTTCAAGACTAGATATTATGCAAGTTGTAGGCATGGTGGCATGGTTTTAAATAGCACAAAAATCAACCCATGTACAATAAGTTAAAAGAATATTTAAATATCTAAAGGGATCTTTGGATTTTGGTTTATGGTACATCCAAGAGGTGAATATTTCACCCTAGTAGCATATACTGGTGCATATTGGGCTGACAATATTGATGATAGAAAGAGTACAAGTGGAAGATAATTTTTCCTTGGTAGTAGTCTTGTATCTTGGTTAAGCAGGAAATAAGATTTTGTTTCTTTATCTACAACAAAGGCTAAATACATAGCAGAAACATCATGTTTCACACAAGTTCTTTGGATGATTCAAACATTGATAGACATTAAGGTAGAATATGATTATCTTATTTACTCTATGACAACATAATTGCAATAACTATTTTGAAAAATCATGTTATGCACTCTAGAACAAAGCATATTTTCATCAAGTATCACTTCTTAAGAGAACATGTAGCAAAATAGAATTTCAAGTTGGAATACATTGCCACAAAAGAATAAATTGTAGATAAATTATAAGAAAGTAAATGTCAATATATAAGTGGCATTTATATATTGATGTTTAGTTTCTTATACTTTAAGTTATATTTCATCTATTTAGTATTAGGATGTTTGAGAATGGTTTCAAATTTCTAGGAGCTATAATGCAAATTCTAAATTTTGGAAGATATTAAATTTTTTAGACTTACTCAAAATTCAATAATTAGCGGGTCAAATTTCAGTAGTCAAGAGATCAAATTTTATTAATCAACAAGCTCTATCTTATATATATATATATATATTCACTCTTTGTTTGTCAAATTTTAGTAGTCAAGAGATCAAATTTTAGTAATCAACAAGCTTTATCATATATATCACTCTTTGTTTATCCCTTACACTCTAGACCTCTCTCTCACTATCTCCATCTCTTTATCTAACTCTCTCCCTTGAGCTCAAGAACTGTCTCTCTAGGCCAAAATTGAGGGTAGATAATGAGAAAGATTTAATATTAATAACTAAATTTAGTTTGGTCTAGGTGTAAATCCAAGGATGTAAACTTGTGAAAGGTGTAGTAGTTGTATGTCTAAGGTTTGTAGGTAGTGAGGTGAGTGTGGATGAGATGCAACTAAAAAAACATTCATTGCAACTGCTACAAGAACTCTAGTAAAAATATTATAAAAACTATTGCAACAGTCTATTGAATGAATAAGACAACTGAGAGTGGGGGGGTGAATCGGTTGTATCTTATCAAAACATCAAAACCCTCATTAACATTCAAATCCACAAAAATTCATTAAACCCTTAATCTATTATAATGAATTAGCATGAAAAGTAAATAACAAAAACTAAAATAACTTCAACACCAAACACAAGAGAACACCATATTTACGTGGAAAACCCAAGAAGGGAAAAACCATGGTGAGGATTATCTCACAATATAAGTAGTAGCAAAAATGATTACAAGGGATCACTGCTAGAAAGAAAACAAGATAGAGAGGAAATGTTACATAGAGAACATGATCTCAATGCAACAAAGATTCCACCACAATAGCTTCAACACCTCTGCAACCTATTTGAATGATTGTAGACACCTTTTGCTCACTGTATGTAGTAATCCAACACTTGAAATTTTTCATTGCTCTTCTCAATTTTACATCACTCACATCATACACTTTGCACACTCATATATCTTGCATCTTTCTTCACCTCCTTTAACAATTTAACTCATACTTATACTGTCCTCAACCTTGAACCCTCTCCAAGGTCGGTAATGCACCTCGAATGTGCAATTTCAAATTAGGTCAGTGCCAAAACACTTCCATGGTAGGTAGAAGTGAATGTGGACCACATCAAAACTTAATTTGGATCCAAATCAACAACACCACTTAATCACACACTACCACAAACAATATTTATCCTTTGCATGTAGTGTAAACACCAGGTCGGTCGTTACCCATCCAAACACCATTAATAAATTAAGTACATGCTTCATCAATCTCAATATGACTTGCAAACCACATAACATGCTTCAACACGATCTAGAATATCCCTCCAACATCCTAAAATCCATCAAAATCCTTTGCAATAACTTCCACTTGAAGAATGTACAAAGTTTGTACACTAAGAAAAAATTGCAAAACACTGTTAATCTTCTAGAACATCAAACCACAAATCCTCTTGACACAGGAAAGAGACCAACACCATCAACTCTCCCTTAGAATCACAAGACCTAAAGCACAACTACAGAGAAATGTGGAGCCAAAAGATTTCTCCCAAACACCTTTGTAATACATAGTCACACACTAGTGAACACAAATTCTACTATACAACGATCCAACATACCATCTCTTGAATATAACATCTTTGAACATATCTTACCAACATATTTGAACCACATAGGAATAGCATCAACATAGAAGAAACATAGAGCACATCCCGAAGCACTTTTTGAACCACTAAACACACACTGTTTTCTCTTTTCTTCAAATTTTCTCAAAAGTACCTAGAAACCAAGCATCATAGACATCATCTCATCTCATCTCAGCATGTCACATCATCTCCAAAATCTTCATCATAAATATAGCTCCATGTACTCACAACACTTCCTCAATATCTCAACTACACATGCACACCCAGACAATTCAATTAACACCTCTTCCATCAACCAGTTGACACCAATGACAACACATGTGGTTGACATCAATGACAACACCAATCTACACATACTTGCAACAATTTCCCCCTTTATCATTGATGGCAACACAAGATGTGAAAAACCATCAAAGACAACTCTCCCTCTCTTTTTTTAATGATTAGACAACCTACACAACATTTGTCTCTCCCCCTTTCAACTTTTTTATTTTTCACATGATTCACTCTCCCTTTGATAATAATGATTAGACAACATACACACTTTTCTCCCCTTGACATCTTGCACTTTTTTACATGATTCTCTCTCCCCCTTTGACATCAATGGAAAAGGATAAAAAATTTGCATTATTCTCCCCCTTTTACATTGCACAACTTACTTTCAACTACTCTAAATACTCCTCCTTAGGAGCACACACCAATTTGCAACAATCTACAATACCACTACCTACTCCCCCTAAAAGGTATCCACCAACATCAGTCTAGAATAAAGGATAGATCATGAGATCCACTAGACTAATGCATTTCCTTATACATCTAGTTCAAAGGAGGGGCAATAACCCCCAACTTCTCTTGGAGATACTCAAAAGTATCCTTAGGAAGAGCCTTAGTGAATATGTTAGCAATCCGATCCTTTGTAGGCACATATTCAAGCTTCACTTCATTCTCCACAACCTTCTCTCTTAGAAAGTGATTTGATTGAAATGTGTTTTGTCCTTGAATGCATCATTGGGTTCTTTGAAATGTTTTTAGACTTGTATTGTGAAAAAAGATAGAAATAGGCTCATCATACACCACTCTGATATCGTTTAATGTTTGCATCATCCACAACACTTGTGTGCAACAAGATGCTTCTACAATGTACTTAGCTTCTACAGTAGATAAAGAAATTAAATCTTGTTTCTTACTTAACCATGACACCAATCTACATCCAAGAAAGAATGTACCACCACCAAGTACTTTTTATGTCATCCACACAACCAGCCTGATTTGCATCTGTGTAAGCACTCAATGTGAAATTAGTATCTTTTGGATACCATAATCCATGATCTGAAATTCCCTTTAGGTATCTGAATATCCTTTTCACTACTGCAACATGTGACTCTCTAGGATCTTCTTGAAATCTAGCCACAAGATAAATTGCATGCATGATGTTCGGTCTAGTAGCAGTTAGATATAATAGTGCACAAATCATAGATCTATATTTTCTCTAATCATCCTTAGGGGATTCATCATTCTTGCTCAATTTGCAACCAATAACCATAGGTGTACATACCAGTTTGGAGTCTTTCATTCCAAACTTCTTCAACATTTCTTTGGCATCCTTTGACTATGAAATGAATATGCCTTTATTTTCTTGATTGATTTGTAGCCCAAGGAGGAAATTCATCTCCCCAAACATAAACATCTCAAACTTTCTGCGTCTCTTGTACAAACTTCTTACACATAGCCTCATTTACTCCAAAAATTATGTCATCAACATACACAACTACAATCAATATTTGATCTTTTTCAACCACTCTATTTTGCTAAGGATTCCTAGGGGAAAATAAGTGCATCTTTATGCCATGATTCTCACAAAACACGTTAAATTCATTGGAGGTGAAATCTCCACCTCTTTCAGACCTCAAAAATTTGATCTTCCAATCCATTTCATTTTCAACCATAACTTTAAATGCTTTGAATCTATCTAGGGCTTCAAATTTTTCTCTAAGAAAAAGTAACCCATGTCATTCTAGAATAATCATCAATCAAAAGCATGAAATACCTATCACCTTGAAGACTTCTCACTCTTATAGGACCAAAAAGGTCTGTACGCACCAATTCCAACAATTTGGTAGAAGATTTTTCTTTACCCTTGAAACTTCATCTTGTTTTCTTTCCAATCTGACACTCCTTGTAGACAACATCAATAGTTTTTGTAATCCTTGGAAAATCTCTCATTGCTTGAACTAAACCGATTCTAATCAAGTTTTCAAAATTGATCTGACACATCCTTCTATGTCATAACCAAATTTCATTAATTTGAGTCATAAAACAATGACCATCATCCCCCTTGAGTTGATAAACATTTCCATATGTCCTCTTTCTAGCAGCAATTACAGTTTTAGAGCCTTTTTTTATCTCACATCCATCATCTTGAAACATAAGATTATATCCTTTGCTACACATTTTTCCAACACTCAAAAGATTATTCCTTAAACCCTTGACATAATAAACATCATCAATATTATGCTTTCCATCAAAATTGGTTGAATCTACTCCACAAATCTTAGCACTTGAATCATCTCTAAATTTAACAAGTCCTCCATCTTTTTCAAGTTTAACAAACTTACTCTTGTATCTAGTCATATGATTTGATTTGTCACTATCAATGATCCAATAGTTCTTATCATGTCTAACATGAAAAGTAGATACCAAAGTACCTTTAGCCTTAACCTTTGTATCCTTTGTCTCTGGAGCACTTTCCTTCACACATCTTTTAAAGCCAAGAACAAGAATTCATTATCATCATAGTCTCCATAATCAGATTCATCATCAGAAATACTAGCATCTTCTCTAACATAATAGCTTTTATTAATCATCTTACCTTTGTTTTCCTTATTCTTATTGTTCACACTTTTGTTTGGACATCTTGAAGCATAGTGACCTATTTGTCCATAACTGAAAATTTTGAAAGGTAATTTACCTTTGTACTTACCAATGCCCTTTTTCATCCTTCTCATAAAGTTAGCTTCTACATCATCAAGATCATCCTAATATGAATCTTCAGTCTTCTCTATTTTTCTAGCCTTAAAAGCAATCTCCACTTTCACACCAGTATTTGAACTAAACTCTCTCATTTCAAATGCAGCTAGTGTACCATACAACTGATCTCTAGTGTAAGTATTAAAATTTTCAATTGACTATAATATTTAGGAAGAGTTCTAATAATTTTCTATACCACTTTAGGTTCTTTGACCTTTCCTCCAAGACCTTTGATTTCACTGACAATTTCATCAACTCTATGTATGTAGCTTGTGATATTTTCTTCTTCAGACATTCACAAGATCTCAAATTGTGTCTTCAGATTATGCATCTTAGCTTGTTTAACCTTATCATCTCCTTCATAAATACTTTCTAGCTTATCCCAAATTTCTTTAGCAATTTTCAAATCTATAACTTTCACTAATTCAGAATTTGCAAGACTACTCAAAAGAACAAACCTTGCTTTACCATTTGTTTCATAGGCCTTGATCTCACCAATTGTGCTCAATCCATTTGTAGGTATAGTGTAAGTGGTATTCTCTACTTGTAAAACATCATATCCAAGGTAAATCAAATAGCCTTCCATCTTCACTTTCTAGATTGCATAGTCTGTGCCATCAAACATAGGAATCTCCTTCTTCTTCACCATCCCAGATCTACCTCAATTTGTTAAGCTCTTCTAAAAGGAACCTTGCTCTGATACCAGTTTTTGAATGATCAAGACAACTAATACGGGGTGAATCATTTGTATCTTATCAAAACATCAAAACCCTCATTAACATTCAAATCCACAAACATTCATTAAACCCTTAATTTGTTATGATGAATTAACATGAAAAGTAAATAACAAAAATTGAAACAACTTCAACACAAAACACAAGAGAACACTAGATTTATGTGGAAAACCTAAGAAGGGAAAAACATAGTGAGGATTAGCTCACAATATAAGTAGTAGCAAAACCAATTGCAAGGGCTCACTGCCAGAATAGGACACACTATCTAGAAAGGCTCACAACCAAGGTTCACTGCTGAAAAAAAAAGAAGATAGAGAAGAAATGTTACACAAAGAACATGATCTCAATGCAACAAAGATTCCACCACAATAGCTCCAACATCTTCACAACCTATTTTAATGATTATAGACACTTTTTTCTCACTGTATCTAGTAATCCAACACTTGAAAGTTTGCACTTATCTTCTTAATTTTGCATCACTCGCATCATACAATTCACACACTCATCTATCTTGCATCTTTCTTCACCTCCTTTAACAATTCAACTCATACTTATACTGCCCTCAACCTTGAAACCCTTTACAAGGTTGAAAATGCACCTCAAATGTGCAATTTCAAATTAGGTTGATGCCAAAACACTTCCATGGTGGGTAGAAGTGAATGCGGACCACATCAAAACTTAATTGGAACCCAAATCAACAACACCACTTAATCACACGCTACCACAAACACTATTTATCCTTCGCATGTAGTATAAACACCAGGTCGATCATTACATGTGCAAACACCATTAATCAATTAAGTGCATGCTTCATCAATCTCAAGATGACTTGTGAACCACATAACATGCTTCAACATGATCTATAATATTCCTCCAACATCCTGAAATCCATCAAACTCCTTCACAACAACTTCCACTTGAAGAATGTACAAGGTTCATACACTCAAACAACTCTACCAAACACTGTTACTTGGAAGACCATCTTCTAGAACACCAAACCATGAATCCTCTTGACATAGGCAAGAAACCAACACCATCAACTCTCACTCAAAATCGCAAGACCTAAAGCACAATTGTTGAGAAATGTGAAGCCAAAACATTTATCCCAAACACCTCTACAATACACAGTCACACACTGGTGAACACAACTTCTATTGCACAATGATCCAGCATACCATCTCTTGAATATAACATCTTTGAAAATCTCTTACCAACATACCTAAACCACATAGGTATAGCATCATCACAGAAGAAACACGGAGAACATCCCATATCACATTTTGGATCACTGAACACATTGTTTTCTCTTTTCTTCAAATTTTCTCAAAAGCACATGGAAACCAAGCACTAGAGACATCATCTCAACTTATCTTAACCTCTCACATCATCTCTAGACTCTTCATCAGATAGCTCCATGTACTCACAACACTTTCTTGATATCTCAACTATATGTACACACCCAAACAATTCAATTAACACCTCTTCCATCAACCAATTGACACCAATGACAACACATGTGGTTGACATCAATGACAAAACCAATCTACACATACTTGTAACACAGTCTATTATAAGAACTATGCAGATTTATAAAACTGCAATATTATAATAGTCAAATCTAAAAATTAATAAGCATATCAAAAAATTGCTACAGGTTATTCATAGTTCCATTAAAAATAGTGTGGAGTCCCTGAAGGTTCTATTTGGTAAGATTAGTCAACTTAGAGAGGATCATTTGTACTTCATGGACACAATTGAGAAGGAGTAGACCTCCAAAGGTAAGGGGAAGAAGATTTTCAAAGAAGAGGCCAAAGGCCCGAGCACTAGAACAAGGGGGAACCTTAGGAAGACGTTCAAAGAAGAAAAGCAAGAATTAATGGGCACGATTAACCTGCATTGCAATTAGGAGATTGAGGTGGCCAACACCTTGAAAAATATGAAATAGTTTTTTGTGTTTTTGTTTTTTTTTTTTCCGTCTCTACTTTTTTGTTGTTGGGTCACTGCTTTTTGGCTATTGGTTTTCTTTTGGCTACTGTTTATGCTATAATGTGTTTATCTCTCATAAGAGCAATTTTTTGTAATGTGATGTAAAGTGTTTTAGGTCCCTTCAAAACTTTTTTTTCCCATATAATCAAAACATTCAAATCTAAAAACCAAATTGAGAACATGTAAATAAAAAGATCTCAATAATTAACAATAATCTAATTTATTCTTGTTTCTCACACATTTTAATATGAAAACCAAACTAAAATAAAACACACATAAATAAAATGACATCATTGCGTTTCATCAGAGGGGGCCCTCCTCTTCTTCATGCCTCCCTTTCATTTTTTGGTTTAAAACTTATAATTTGTAACTACGCATGAATATAGGAGTAGGGGGTATAACAACACCTCCAAATAGATGAGTTGTTCTATATTTGCAAATGATATCATTATTTATATATCAACTAGTTAATTTAATGTGCAGATTTATTTTAGGCTTGGGGCCATTACAACAACATAAAATATAAATTAAGTAAAAAATATTGCTTGCAACTAGAAAGTCAGTACTTTCCATCTTTGTTAATATGCTACAAAAACTCTATTTTCTCAAGGCTAAAATGATAATACTCATTAGTAAATACAATCCAATAATTAATTTTCGTATTTTACCTTAAAATTAAATTAAATATCTCTTATTTTGATTTAATCATAGGCAGCTAAAAGTGGTGAAAAGGCATAATATGGTATGAAAATAGAATATGAGAATAGATGAAGGCATATAAAAAAGGTTAAAATATGACACAAAATGGAACATGAATCTCTCTCTCTCTCTCTCTCTCTCTCTCTCTCTCTCTCTCTCTCTCTCTCTCTCTCTCTCTCTCTCTCTCTCTCTCTCTCTCTCTCTCTCTCTCTCTCTCTCTCTCTATATATATATATATATATATACTTATCTCTATATCACCTACCTTTTCATGCCCATTATTTTTCACAACTAAAACACATCACAAACCCTTTTTTTTCCTTTGTACTAAATTTGAACAAAAAACCAAGATTGATTTATGATGCTCTATCTCAAACCCTACATGATTCATGAGGAAACATGTTTGTGGAAAGGAATTTTAAAATTAGTTAAATACCTACTAATTAGACAAGGTTTATGTCTATGATTAATATGTCGTCTTAGAGAGAGAGAGAGAGAGGATTGTGTCCTTCACTAATTTACTAGCAAATATTGACCAATATTTTTTAATAGGAAGGAATACATTTGTAAGTCTAGAAAGTTAACACTATGATCAACAAATGGGATCATATTATAATAAAGTGCATTATTGGATTTTGAAATATTTAACAAGAAGCTCAACAATCTTATACTTAATTAATTTTACTTGATTATTTGGCCTAGTTAATTTTCCAAAACTTTAAGAAATCATAAATTTAATCCTTGCTAAATAAATTCACTATTGGGATACTCCCGTACTTATTTGCTATTATTTATAATAAATTATTTTAATTAGTGAATAAAGATAGAGAAAAGATCTATTATAATTACTTATTGCTACTTATACTATTATCAAAAATCAAGTAATCAAACTTCTATTAGAAATTTAATCAAGTTTGAATTAACCATCATAAATATATTTCCACAAGTTAATAAGACTTACCTATAACCATTCTTTACAATTATTTCTCTTGAAATTGCATTATGTATTTATTTCCTTCTTGTCCCATTTAAAGTTGTGACTTATATTCCTTTAATCACTTCAATTTGAAACTTAACTTCAAACTTAACTAAATGGGTTACTTAAGGATGTGAAACATTTCAAATTTTTATTTTAATTAATACTTTTTAAAAATTTCCTCCTCAAATCATTTAATTTCCTTCTAATTATTTTAAAAACATTTTTAGTTCAGAATATTAAGCAACATTTACAATTGTTTGGAATAAAGAAAATTCTTAAAATAATCTAAATAGAAAATAATAACTAATCTTATAAAACCAATAACTAACTACAACTAAATATTTTTCTTTAAATCTTTCTCCCAAATACTCTTATAACCATTTAATTTTTTGGAAAATAGGTTTTGAAATGTTCTTAAAATTTTAGATATATTATTTAATGTTCATATTGAAGATTGAATGGGTTGAAATTTATCTTCTCAATCCTTATCATTTTGCATTACAGGTTCAACAAGCATACATGAGACTCAAATTTCTATTGAATGATGATCTAGTGATTAGAATTTTTAAATTCCTTAATTAAGTGTGTAGCAAGTTTATATATGTGTGTGTATGCATTATGTGCAAGGAAGAATTCATTTGATGGTTTAAAATAAAACTAGACTATAATTGAAATTTTTTATCAACTTATATTATGTATAAATAAAATTTAAAATGTTTGAGATTGTATATTGTATGGGGCAATCCCCATGGGGCCAAAGGGCCTCCATGGGGTCGTAGCCTATGTGGGCTAAGGCCCCATGGGAGTACTCAGCTCCACAGTCACTCCAAGGAAGAGAGTGACCTACACACAGGTCGACCCTCTACCTTGGTTGATGACACCTTAATTTTTAATATTATATATATATATATATATATATATATAACACTATATACAATATAATATATATTACTTATATACATAATATGTATACATGTAATAAATATAATGTAATGTTTAATAAATTCATATAAATTAGAAAAATATTTTGTATTATATATAAATTTGTAAGTATATATATACAAACATACATACATACATACATACATATACATATCTATACATATACATATACATATATCTGTGTATGTTATTTGTATAGAGACCATTTTATGTATTTTTTATTATTATTATTATTATTATTATTATTATTATATAATTGTGTTTTTAGTCAAATTCTATTTATGTATTTAATTAAATATGAATGAGTTGACTTTACTTAACTAAATTAATTTGGGTTGTGAAAAGGAACATTTTCTTTAAAGAATTCAACTAATCAAATTTGAGATCTAATTAATAACTATATTTTACATGCTAAGACCATTTTGAAACAATATTTTATTTTCCAATTCTTCACAAACATAATCATTAAAAAAAATGATGCACTTCCAGAGATCATAACTTTTAACTCGGAAATCTGTTTGGGCTCATATTTTACAGGGAGATGCATTATGAGGAGTTGTTTGGATTATCTACAAATCTTAGCTCAATAGTTGGCCATTTCAACACTTTTTTGGGGCCAAAATATTTCATATGGGCCCTCAAAATTAGCTTTTACTATTTTTTTGGGTTTTTAGAAAGTTTTTTTTTAATAATTTGGAACTCATATTTCCAATTTGAATTGTAAGTTGACAATTAGTGTCACCGTAGTTTTAGGAATATATTTGGGAAAAACTAAGCTCAAAGGGATAAGCATGCGATATTGACAAAAATGGAAAATTATGACAATTGTCAAAAACTATCAAAAATGGTAATTTTTGGGTTTTTAGTTTTTTTTAAGTTTTTAGATATAAGGGAATTATCTTTCACTGTAGAAGTAGAGAAGGATAATAGAAAATTTTGGTTCGAAAACAATTTTTTGTTTCTGAGTTTATTTTATCTATAATGGAAAAATTTTGTTGAGAGTTTGTTTGGTTACATCATCTGGTATTAAAGTAGGACGATGGTTGGGAGAGGAAGAGGAAGAGAAGGTCTTGCCTAGATGCATAGCGATATGTAGAATTTGCAAAGGAAAGTAATAGAACTTACAAACCTAATGGAAAATCAGAGAATGTGAAAAGGAGGAGATGAATCTGATGAAGATATAGGCTAAGGAAGTGCAGATTGGGATGTAGAACTTGAAGAACAATTGGATTGCATGAGTTTTGAAGAGAGGATGCTCAGGGACTTGGAAGGAAAAATGAAGGGATCAAGATTAAAGTTTCAGAATATGCAGATAGTCTTAAACTAGACAAGTTGATAGATTGGCTAAACGATATGGGGAATTTTTTGAATGGAAGTCCATGAGAGGGGGGAAAAAAGTGAAATTTGCATGAACCAAGTTAAAGGATCATACAATGATCTAGTGGGATCATCTCCAAAAGGAAAGAACCAGGAAAAGAAAGGATAATATCAAGACCTAGAACAAAATAGAGAAGAAGTTGAGAGAGAAAAATTTACCCATAGACTATGCACAAACCCTTTTCGCAAATTTCAAAATTTAAAGAAAAATTTATCTTTTGTGCAAGATTATATAGATGAGTTTTACAAGTTGTCTATTCATGTAGAGCATCAAGAAATTGATGAACATTTGGCTACTAGATATATAAGTGGCCTCAAATTTTCTATTCAGGATGAATTGAGCATGCATCGGGTTATTAGTATGGAAGAGGCATACTAGTTGGCTCTAAAGGTAGAAGAAACGCAAAGCATACAATATCTTCAAAGGAATAGAGGAGGAAGAAGAGGTACATCATCCTCATTTCGGGGTGGTTCAAATTATGGCTAGAGAGAGTCATCCCAGGGAATGGAGAAACAAGCATACACTCATCAAGATCCTCAAAATCAATAAAGAGGAAGGGGATTTCAAAGATGTAGAGGTTATGGTGGTGGTAGAGGATGGGAAAACCAAAGAAAGCCTCACTTTTAGATGTGGAGAAGAGGGACACAAAGCATTTGAATGTTCAAATTATAACATGCAAGAACGAAGTCAAGGAGGACAACCCAAGGTGAACCTGGTTCAAGCTGAGAATGAAGAAGGGGTGGAACTAGAGGTTTCACCAGATGTGGGAGAAAGTCTCATGATGAGAAGAGTGATGGTAATTCTAGATAAGGAGAAAGCACAAGCTAAAAGTTTTAATGGTTCATGGATTTGAACCAATATCTTCCAAACTAGATGCACTTCAAGTGGAAAGTTATGTCAAGTTATCGTTGATGGAGGTAGTTTTGAGAATATGGTTTATAAGGAAATTGTAGAAAAATTGAATATACACTATGAAAAACATCCCCATCCCTATTGTATTGCATGGTTTAAAAACAGAAATGAAATCACTATTGATAAAAGATGTTTAATTAAGTTTAGCATAGGAAAGATCTATAAGAATGAAATATGGTGTGATGGAATTCCAATGGATACATGTCATGTATTGTTGGGAAATCCATGGAACTATGATAGGAAAGTTATGCATGATGGAGAGAAAAACACATACACCTTTTGGAAGGATGGTTCTAAAGTAATTATGTTACCCCTTAAGGATGAAGGAAAAGGTGAGACCGTGTTGTTTGCAAGAGAACTTGTCAAAGAAATGAAGGTAATGGGGTGCTTTTATGCATTAGTAGTGTAAAGAGGAGAAGAAGAAGACATCTCAATACTAGCAGAAGCAACAAAAGTATTGGGAGAGTTTGTTGATGTTGTTCCTAAAGAATTACCTGATGGTCTACCACCAAAGAGAGATATCCAACATCATATTGATATGATTCCAAGAGAAACTCTACCTAATCAAGTAGATTATAGGATGAATCCAACACAACATGCAAAGCTAAATAAATGACATAAATTATAAGGAAAGGTGTTGTGAGAGAGAGCATAAGCCCATGTGTTGTACCTGCATTGTTAACCCCAAAGAAGAATGGAATATGGAGGATGTGCACAGATAGCAAAGAAATTAATAATAATACCATCAAGTATCGATTTCCTATACCTCATATAGATGATATGATGGATGTGCTTGTAGGGACCAAATATTTTAGCAATATCTATTAGATTCTATGAGAAGCGAGAACCGAGAACCGAGCTAGGATCTGATGTCGGTCGTAGATCACATGCAACTTCACTCAATTGATGATTGAAGATAAAAATATCAGAATGAAGAGAAATATAAAATGAGAGAAAAATAGAGACAAGGCAAGATAAATTGCAAAATACTCTCAATACTCCATCGAGTGATCACCGAACTAGCCGAACTAGTAAAGGTGAGAGGAGATTGCTTAATATATAGAAAATTAAGGGAAAATACATCCAAGAGGTACATTAACTCCTACTACCAATAAAAGATGGGAGGTTATCACCTACTTGGTAAATGACAAAACATGTAGCATAACCTCCTTAGGTGAAGACAAAGAGGAGGTGGCACATAAATTCAAAAGAGGGTGAGAAACCCAACTACCCCATAACCTACCTAGATAAAAACAGAATAGTGGTTATGAGAGGTGGCACAACAAGCCAAAAGAGGATGTGTAACTCAACTACCCATGTGTGGGGAGAGAGTGACACATGTAGCCGATGTATTTTTCCATGTGTCCTCATATTAACCACACCTAATAAACCTAAGCAAGCTTAAATAATATGTGTAGGAAAAAATAAATACCCCTAACATAAGGAAAATAAAAACCTACACTAACACCCCCACTTAAGCATAGCTTAGGTGGGTGAAAAGATGGGTCCCAACAAATGAAGCCATGTTAGGTACCCATGTACATAGAGATTCCCCCATAAGAAGAAGCCCCCCCCCAGAAGAGGAATAGCACCCTTAAATAGAGAGAGTAGAATGAAGGACTGAGAAGCCCCTCCGGAAGTAGACACCTATCATACCCCAAGCAAAGCTCGTAGATAAAGGAACCTTCTTTCTATGAAGGGTTTGGTGAAGATGTCTACAGTTTGCTCCAATGTAGAACAATACTTAAGATCAATGACGCCTTCCTGCATCGGCTCCTGAATGTAGTGTATATGAATCTCAACGTGTTTCATCCTCTAATGATGAATTAGATTCCTTGAGATCTGTATTGTATTTTGATTATCACAAAAGATGACTATACACTTTCTAACTGAAATACCAAACTTAGTGAGAATATTTTGAAGCCAAATAGCCTCAGTGGTGGCATTAACTGCCCCTCGATACTCAACCTCTATATATGAAAGAGCAATTACAAATTGCTTATTGCTCGACCAATAAACTAGACTATAACCAAGGGAGAAGCAATATCCTAAAGTAGACTTGTGATCTTCATGAGAATCACCTACCCAATCTGAATCTGTGTGTCCCACCAAGTCAATATCCATGCTTGTTGCATATTGAATCTCATAATTGTGAGTGCCCTGAATGTAGTGAAGGATACACTTAGCTGCTTCCCAATGCAACTCATGTGGATCCCACATGAATTGAGAGACCATGCCCACAACATATGAAATTTTAGGTCTATTATGAGTCAAGTAGATGAGACTCCCAACAATTTTTCAATACAAAGTGCCATCAACCAAGGGTGAAGAACACTTAGCCTCAAGTTTGACCCCTAAAACAAATGGAGTCAATGCAAACTTACAGTTAGCCATGCGAAATCTGGAGAGCATATCTACTTGGGTTTTACAAGGAAGATTCCTAAAAATGATTGAGTGATCTCAATCCCCAAGAAGTAATGCAAAATACCCAAATCTAACATAAAAAATCTATCATGTAGAGCAGTTTTCACTGTCTTTGACTCCCTGTGATCAATAAGTCATCAACATAGAGAACCAGGAATGTGAGAGTGTCATCCTACTGTAGAATGTATACGTTCAGATCAGAATGGCATCGTTTGAACCCAACTATTAGAAGGAAGGAGTCCATCTTGGCATACCAAGCTCGAGGAGCCTGTTTGAGGCCATAGAGAGACTTCTAAAGTTTGCACACAAGTGAAGGATCATGTATGAACCCCTGTGGTTGATCCATGTAGATTTCCTCCTGAAGGTCACCATAAAGAAAGGCACTCTTCACATCCATCTAATGAACTTCCTAATGATGTGTTGCAGCTATAACAAGTACAATTTGGATGGGATTCATCTTAGAAACTAGAGAAAAAGTTTCAGAGTAGTCAATCTTGGAAACTTGGGAGAATCCTTGTGCTACCAATCGAGCCTTATGCTTATCAACCGACCCATCTACTGCAAATTTATTCTGATAGATCCACTTGCATCAAATAATTTTTCTTCCCTTAGGAAGAGGGGCTAAATCCCATGTGTGATTCCTCTCTAAGGAATTGACCTCTTCTTGCATTGCAGCATCCCACTCGAGAATACTAGAAGCTTCTTGAAAAGACTGGGGATCAAAAGCTAAAGCAATGAAGAGATGTGGAGCCTGTTGAAACTGTGACTGTGTTCTTGTGTCTGATGGATCACTAACCCAATCACCTGTTGACTCCAATGTCTATCTAGCCCAAAGAGGTGATGAGGCTGGAGAATCTGGGGGAGAATCATCAACCTCTAAATGATGACTAAAAGAGGAATGTGAATCCTCATCATCACTGTCACCATTTGAAGTAGATGAAGAAGACTCCTCATCAATATTAGGAGGATTAAGATCCTTTAAAGAACTATCATCATAATGCAATTTCTCCAATGTGATAGTGGATGGAGAAGTGGTAGGAGAAGAACTAGAAGAGTGCTCCTCAAAACGATCACTTCTCTCAATGAACAACTCATGAGTGGTAGGATGGAGAAGCCTATAACCTTTGACATCATCTGGATACCCAAAAAATATGCAATGCTTGCTCTATGGATCCATAGTCTTGTGTTTATTTTCTGGAATATGGGTCCATGCAAGAGAACCAAACACTCGAAAGTGCTTAACTATGGGTTTCCAACCAGTCCAAGCTTGAAAAGGAGTTACCCCCTTCACAGCTTTGTGAGGAACTCAGTTTTGGATGTAACACACATAGTTTATGGCCTCTACCCAATACTGAGGTGCCAAAGGTTTGGAGTGTATTATACAATTTTCCATCTCCTTCAAGGATCTATTCTTGTGTTTTGTGACACCATTCTACTAAGGACTGTATGGAACTGTGTGCTACATGTTGATTCCTTCTGAAGCACAAAACTGTTCAAATTGATTGTTAACATATTATCCCCCATTATTTGTACGTAGAATCTTGATGAACTTCCCAGATTGTTTCTCTGCAAAAGCTTTGAAATCTAGAAAATGATCAAAGACCTCAGACTTTTGTTTGAGAAAATAGACCCAAGTGTATCTAGAAAATACATCAATAAATGTCAAGACATATCTAGCCCTATTGAAAGATGGTTGTGGAAATTGTCCTATCAAGTCACTGTGTACCAAATCCAATAGATCTGTAGCTCTTCATGCTTTACCTTTATCATATTTCTCCTCAATATTCTTACCAAGAATGCATCCCTGGAAAAATCCATCAAAAAATCAAATTGAAGGAAACCCTAAAACCATATCATGTTAACTGAGTTGCTGCAAGTAACATTAGTTCAAATGGCCAAATTTTTGATGCCACAAACAACTCACCTCATCTGCATGAGTGAGTAATATTGTTGAAGGAGAGTCGAGAACAAAGTGAGAAAAATGATAGAGTTTGGACTAATGATCTGCTTTTCCCACAACAACTGTAGACCTATCATGCTTTTCATTGATTACCATTGTATTTAGAGTGAACTCAACTCAATTTCCAGAACCAATGTGAGTGATCTGATAAACCGATAGGAGATTAGTTGACAAAGATGGAACACAAAGAACATCCTCAAATGTCCCTTCACCCACATCAACAGACCCTCTCCCATGCACTTCAATAGGAGTGTCATCACCCATAAGTATGGTAGGCATAGAACATGACTCCAAAGAGGTAAAATTATCCTCTAATGAGGCCATGTGGTGTGAAGCACTTGAGTCAATGATCCAAGACTCTGGTTGTGAAGCAACAACAACTAGGGCCTTTCTGTTTCTTTTCCCCTTACTTTTGTTTGTGTCCTTAGAAGAACCTTTTGATGAACTCTGTTTGACTGAATCAGGCACCTTGATATTGTTTTTTTTAGAAGATGTGAAAGGTGGTCAATTTATTTTTTAAAACATTTTTGTTCATCATCACCAAGCCTCTTACAGTAAGAACACTTGACTTTCTCCTTCTTAGGTTGTTCACCTTTTGATGAAGAGGTATGATTATCTACTTTTGAAGTAGCGGATTTCTTATCTTTCTTCTTCTCTCCTTGGTTATTTTGTTTCTTATCTTTCTTATTAGACCCTTCCTGTTCTTTTGTGCCCTGATTAACAGCCAAGGCATGTGACTTAGAGGATTTAATTGTACTCGTTAGAACCAATTTATCCTGATCCCTAGTGACTTCTACAACAAACTCATCTAAAGAAGGCATTTTATATGTGGAACCTAGGGCACATTTTGTAGCATGGAATGTAGAAACAAATACATAATAGTTAGGACCAAGCTTAGAAAGAATACTCAAGATCAATTTCTTATCATCTTTCTTGATTCCACACTATTCCAATTGCAATCTAACAGCTTTGAATTTTGTGAAGAAGTCCTATATGGTGTCAAAATTTGAAGGACTTAACCCTATGAGTTTGTTCTCCAATTGATGACCCCTTAACTCATCCTGCTTACCAAAGAGGTTTTCCAATGTTGTCCACACATCATTCAGTGTTTTAGCAGACTCAATATGAAAAGGTAGGTCTAGAGATACTGGCATACATAAAGTACCAAAAGCTTCATCACATTTGTTAAACCATTTAATATTTTTTGCATCATCTTGTGGTTTAGTTTCAAGTCCCATTGTTACAAGATGATATCCATGTCTTTTTAGATATTTTTCATCTTAGATTTCCACTCAAAATAATGATATGGAGTTAAAATTGGAACTGTAGATGCATCCATGAGAGCAAAAAATAAGATTGCAAAGAAGAAGGAAAAGTACAAAGAAATAAGGCACATGAGACAACCCCCCTTTCCACTAGTCTAAAAAATCACCCCCCAGATATTACAATGTTGGCACTTTATGATTAGTGCTTTTATAAGGATTTTCCAGATTACAAGGCTTTTAAGGCCTCTTAATAGCCAAAATTACAATATTTGATACAAATTAATTTTCAAATAAAATCAGGAAATATAACCTTGTAGCTGTGTTTTACTCTTTAATATCTTTCCAACACTTTTTTGTTTTTGAAAAATGGATTACAAAAGTGAAAGATATGACTTATTGAAGATAAAAAAAATGTAGCAGATTCAACCTACAATGTTTGATTGAAAAAGGAATAAATTTTTACTCAAACCTTTGTGGATGGAAAGTTCTCATTTATAGCTTTCTAGAAAGTACTCATTTGTGAAAATGTGACACCCGAGGCAAAAGTTATGCAATTTTGAAAAAACTACAAAATTTGCTTGTGAAAAACAACTCACGCCTTTTTTTATTTGATTGCTACAAAATTTATCAATTTTCTGCAAATAGTAACAACTACCTAGATGGTTTTTCGACCCTAGGAATAAAACCTAGAAATAGTTTTTCTTAAAAATGAGTGGAAGCTAGATTTATGAAGCTAAAATGAAAACGGCTCTAATAAAAATTCATTTTTAACTAATTTTTTTTTACTGTATCCTCCAATCTCTAATTTTGGTGAAATAAAAGTCAATTTTGACTTTCTCAAACCTTCTGGACTCTCTGGAAATGCTGAAAAAGCCTCCAATATTATCAAAAAGCTGCAAATCACCTAGATCTTACAAGAACAGATATATGTAAACTAGATTAAATATATGCTTATTTTTCCCTTAAACTATTCTAATTCTCCAAGTCATACGAGGATGCGGGAGAAGAGCATACTTGGTTTTTAAGTAAAAATATTAGTTTGAACTATTAGTCTTTAATCTCTAAAAAAAAATAGAAAAACAATGAGCTATACCAGACAACACAGCTTTGATACCATGTTAGATTCTGCTAGAAGCAAGAACTGAGCCAGGTTCTAATGTCAATCGTAGATCACATGCAACTTCACTCAACTGATGATTGAAGATCAAAATAGCAAAATGAAGAGAAATCTGAAATGAGAGAAAAATAAAGACAAGGCAAGAGAAATTATAGAATACTCTCAATACTCCACCGAGCGATCATCGAACTAGTTGAACTAGTGAAGGTGAGAGGAGAGCGCTTAATATATAGAAAAATAAGGGAAAATACATCCAATATGTGCATTAACTCCTACTACCCATAAAATGTGGGAGGTTATCACCTACTTGGTAAATGACAAAACATGTGGCATAACCTCCTTAGGTGAAGACAAAGAGTAGGTGGCACATAAAGCAAAAAGAGGGTGAGAAAGTTGTTTGCATATAGTTGTCATTTATGTCAAAAAGGAAAATCTGGCAAAGGATATCTGAGTCGTGGGATTCGATGTTTTCCTAACCTATGTCACGAGGTTCTCAAGTTTCAAAACCCTTCGACTTAGCGACTTAGTCATGTTGATGATCTGCCTCATCACCTAGGTTGGCGGTGACCTGAAGAGGTAATAAGGGCTTTATCGGCGAGACTCACCCAAGAGTCTCTCCAACAGTCTGATGATCATTTCATCAGGGTGACATTAGTGTATCACCAAGAGTCAAGCATGAGTCTGTCTAATAGCTCAATATCTATATGTTGGCATGTCACAGGTTTTATAACTTTGTAACCTCCGACAAAGAGGTTCTTAAGTTCAGATTTCTAGTGACTTAGTGATGGAACACTCATCGAAGTGACAGGCTGGCTTTGATGGGACTGGACAAGGCATCCCAACGATGGAGTGACAGTGTGTAGGAATCGAAGAGGCTGACATGGAAGGTGATGATGCAATCATGTGGCATGACGGTGCAGACACAAGGATGACAGGTGGAGTATGGAAGCTTCATCGACGAGAGTGAATGTCATCGGCGAGACCTAAGATCTTGTCCCCCTGATGCAGCGATGAGAAGGTAGTGTTTAAAGTGGGACCCAATCATAAAGACATGGGTGACTGTGATAACGATGCAAATGCATGGCGTGACAAGATTGGGTGAATGGTAATCCACATCCTTGTTGTAGATTATCGAGCAGTGGCATGGCGATGAAGTGGATTGGTGAAGTCATCAAGCGGTTTCATCGATGTGACTAAGTCATATCGGTGAGAGTGTCATGATCATCTCCCTGATACAGCGATGGCTATATCTTCGGCGAGACTATATGTCATCACCAGGACCTTGAAGACGGTCCCTCCAATAGGGCAATGGAAGAATGGACACCGACAGTGGGACCCAGCTAGGTGAGATGACGTATGTTGAAGGTACGGTCAGAGAGCGAATGACAGAAGGATACATGGCAGAAAGTGATATTGGATGGTGATGTGTGGTGACACGATGATGTGAGGACCTACCCATTAGTGAGACAATATGGTATCGCCAGGACTATGAAGCATGTCCCAATGATAGGGCGGTAGGAGTATGATGTCGATCGTGGGACCTGGCAGGGTAAGGATGACATGCAGTCATGAAGCGAATGAAAAAGATGACACGTGGTAGGAACCAACAGGATGGTGATGTCAGAGGTGTACACGCGGCAGTAGCCCACTACCCTTGCTAAGATGTTGGTGGAGACTGAGCAAGACCCGCAAGGTCAGCGAGGAATGGTGCAGATTGCACGAGGTTGATCGGACAATGCTAGTGCAAAGTTGCTTCATCGGTGTGAAGGTTGTGTATTGGCAGGACCTTGAAGCATGTCCCAGTAATGGAGTGGTGGGTGATTGTATGTGCTTTATAGGTAAGACAAAGGTGCATCAGTAGGACTGGGGATGGAGTCCCCCTGACAAAGCAATGAGGTGCTATGTGGGACCCGAGTGTGACGATGGCTGACATATGGCAATGAACGATTGTGTGATATGTCATTTTGCATCGGTGTTGCGAATGACATGGTGACAACATGGAAGACTGTTGCCATGCAATTCCATATGATCCATATCGGTGGGAGCTTTGGACATTGGCGAGACTGAAATAGGCGTCCCCTCGATGGAGCGATATGTTAGATCGACGATGCAAACTATTTGGTGGTTGATCCAACAGTGATCGTCTGTCAGTGGAAATCAATGATGAAGATTTGAAGACCATTTATCGAATTGTTGTGATTAAAGACATGGTAGTAAATGAGGATCACAAGATTAGGGTGTGAAAGGAGAAGATCGACGACCAGAATTCAAAGGCAGAGATCTGTAACTGCTCGATAGTGTGAACAAGGGTTCTTGACTGGTAACCAACATAGAGTAGAGAGTTAATCGGTCCAACTGCACCCAACAACCAATTGGATGAAGATTTGATCTTTAGGGTAATGATACAAATTGTAGGAATGATTGAGATCAAAAATAGATTGAAGGATTAGAAGAGAGCATTAAATGCATAATCAGATTTTAGGGTTCGACGGAGAGAACAAAGGAAAATTCTTCGTATCAAAAATAAATGTTGTGTGGCTCGATGTAGAAGTAGCTTGTTGGTGAGGTTTGCAAGAGAAGGAAACCCTAACAAGATGCAGGGGTTGATTTGGATGATGTAGCGGATATCAAGGTAATAATTGTAGGTTGGTAAAGAAGGAAGACAATTAGGTATTTTATGTGTGGTTGAGTCTGCAAGAGTGTGAAGTCTGCGAGTGCACAGAGTGTTGAACAGAGAGATGTATAGTTGAGAATACGGTAGAGAAGAGAGTGTAGAGCAAAGGAGAGTGAAGAACAAAAGTATGTGTTGTTGAGAGTGCAACTACAACAACA
This sequence comes from Sequoia sempervirens, assembly GCA_007258455.2. Lineage (NCBI taxonomy): Eukaryota > Viridiplantae > Streptophyta > Pinopsida > Cupressales > Cupressaceae > Sequoia > Sequoia sempervirens. The sequence goes on from VDFB02058242.1 coordinate 104,670,341, forward strand.
AAGTGTAAGTTGCAATAAGTGCAACATTGTATTGTATGTATTGATGCATCTCAGATTTATGTAGAACCACTCATATGCATACTTGAATTTGTAATTTTACAAGAGCTTGTAGCCTTCATTTGCACCGAGTTGTTGCTCAGATCAACGTTTTGTAGCATCCTTGAATTTGTTGCTTCTGAAATAGGGAGTTGAAGCTTCCTTGGGGTTGTAGCCCTTAAAACTTGTAACTGAACTTTGATGCTTGTGAGGCTGGATTAGGATAGTAGATCCTAGCAACATTTCTCACCATGGTTTTTCCCATCTTGGGTATTCCACGTATATCTGGTGTTATGTGTTGATCTCTCTTGTGCTTTTGGTTATTATATTTGTTCATGTTTCAATCTGCACATCTGAGTTTAGGATTGAATCTACACAAGTCTTTAAGAACCAAAAGTTATAATATCTATTGATTCACCCCCTTCTCAATAGATCATTGTGTTCTAACAAAACCCAACTACCCCATAAGCTACCTAGGTAAAACAAAATAGTGGTTATGAGAGGTGGCACAACAAGCCAAAAGAGGATGTGTAACTCAACTACCCATGTGTGGGGAGAGAGTGACACATGTAGCTGATGTATTTCATCACATGTCATCATATTAACCACACCTAATAAACCTAAGCAAGCTTAAATAATATTTGTAGGAAAAAATAAATACCCCTAACATAAGGAAAATAAAAACCTACACTAACAATATCGACCTACGAAATGGTTATCACTAAATCCATATCTGAGAAGGGGATGAGTGGAAGACTACCTTCAAAACTAGAGATAGTTTATATGAGTAGATGGTTATACCATTTAGGTTAGCTAATTCACCAAGTACTTTTATGAGGCTAATGAATACTATTCTATGATCTTACATTGGTAAGTTTGTAATAGTTTATTTTGATGATATTTTAGTTTTTTGTAGAAGCAAAGAGCACCTACAACACTTGAGGATCATTTTGGATGTGCTGAGGAAGGAAAAACTCTATGAAAATTTGAAGAAGTGCAAGTTCATGCAAGATAGTTTGGTCTTTTTGGGTTTTGTCATTTTTGTAGATGGTGTCAAAATGGATACAAAAAAGGTCAAGACAATTCTAGAATGGCCTGGTCCGAGCAGTATAATAAAAGTAAGAAGTTTTCATGGATTGGCCACTTTCTATCAAAATTTCATTCAAAATTTCAATAGCATTGTAGCACCTATAATAGATTGCACCAAAGGAAGGGAATTTGTGTGGACTAAGGAAGTCAGGGAGAGTTTCAAGTACGTTAAGAAGAAGATAACAAAAGCTCCTATATTAGCACTACCAAATTTTGATAAGGTATTTGAAGTGGAATGTGATGCCTCCCATATGGGAATAGGAGTTGTACTTAGCCAAAAAGGTAAACCTATAGCCTTCCTTAGTGAAAATTTGAATGAAGTGATGAATTTTTCTACTTATGATTTGGAATTTTATGCAATTATTCAAGCCTTGAGACATTGGAGGCGTTATCTAGTTCCCAAGGAGTTTGTGTTTTTTACAGACCATATTGCATTGAGATACCTGAACACAAAAAAAAAATAGTAGGCATGCCAAATGGGTCTCTTTCTTATAGGGCTACACCTTTGTTTTGAAGCATAAGTTAGGGAGGCAAAACCAGGTTGCAAATGCTTTGAGTAGGTGTGTTGTACTTTAGATAACAATGGAAACTGAAGTAATTGGTTTTGATGCAATCAAATATTAATATGAATTTGATGATGATTTTTGGGAAATTATGGAAGAATTGAAAGCTCCAATACCTGGTAACATGGATCACATCAGTGGTGAATATTTTATGTGGGATGCTTACCTCTTTAAAGGAAAACAACTATGTATTACAATTGGCTTAGACATTTTGGAAAGCACAAGATAATAGTCTTGGTAGAAGACAAATACTACTGGCCAAAGATGAAAAGGAACATATCTAAGTATGTGACAAGGTGTAGAATCTGCCAAGTGGCTAAAGGAAATTCACCTAATATAGGGTTGTATATGCCATTACCAGTACCCATAGAACCATGGACAGATTTGAGCATGGACTTTGTATTTGGGCTACCACACACACAATGACGTAATGATTCCATTTTTGTGGTTGTTGATAGGTTCTATAAGATGATTCATTTTATTTCCTAGAAGAAAACTACTGATGCAATGAGGGTAGCAGAATTTTTTTTTTCAAAAGTTGTTAGATTGCATGGTGTTCCAAAGACTATTACGTTTGATAAGGATACCAAATTCTTGAGTCATTTTTGGAGGACTTTATGGAAGAAAATGGGAACCAAGGTACATTTTAGTAATGTGTATCACCCTCAAATAGATGAGAAAATAGAGGTAGTTAATCAGAGTTTGGGAAACTTGTTAAGGTGTATTGTTGGAGAGAATCCCAAACAATGGGACTTAGCATTGCCCCAAGTAGAATTTGCCTACAATAGTCCAGTAAACAAATCAATAGGTAAATCACCATTCCAAATTGTCTATGGAAGGAATTGTAAGGGTGTTTTAGATTTTGTGCAGTTACCAATGAGAGATAGAACCAGTGATAATGGGAAAGCATTTGTAGAACAACTTTAACAGTTGTAGAAAGATGTGAGACATAAGTTGTGGGAAAGTAATGAGAGGTGCAAAACTATAGTAGATGTCACTAGGAAACATTAGGTATTCAATGAAGGTGATTTAGTGATGGTATATTTGAGAAGGGAGATATCTCCTACAGGAACATACCACAAATTGAAGTACAAGAAAATTGGGCCTTATAAAATTACAAAGAAGATCAACGATAATGCCTATGAGGTAAGTTTACTAGAAAATTTAGATATTTCCTGTGTTTAATATTTCTAATTTATATGCCATGGAGAGGAACATGATGAGGATAGTGGACAAGAAGTGGTTCGGAAACACCAAATCCCACATAAGTAGAAGGAAAAGGTTGCCCAGATTCTGGATTAGAAAACTGTTTACACTCAACAAGGTCAATACAATAGGTATTTGGTACAGTTGGAAGGATTGAAACAACAAATAACACATGGATTATAGAGTGGAAATTTAAGAAGCTAGATCAAGACAAGTGGCAGTAGTTTGAGGATAATAACTTGCAGGAGTTGCATTCTTTTCAACCAGAGAATGATGCAAGGACTTCCAGAGGTCATAAATTTTGACTCGAAAGTTTGTTTGGGATCAAATTTTACAAGGAGATGTGTTATGATGAGTTTTTTGAAATGTTGAAAAAGCTCAACTTGGTATGTGGCCATTTTGACACTTTTTTGGGGCCAAAATCTTTCATCTAGGCCCTCAAAATCAACTTTTATTATTTTTGAGTTCTTAGAAAGTTGTTTTTTAATAATTTGGAACTCATGTTTCTATTTTGAATTGTAAGTTGAAAATTAGTGTCACCATAGTTTTAGGAAGATATTGGAAAAATCCAAGCTCAAATGGACAAGCATGTGATATTACCAAAAATAGCAAATTATGATGATTGTCAAAAACTAAAAAAATGGTAATTTTTGGCTTTTTTTGTTTTTTTTAGTTTTTAGATATAAGGGTGATCTCTTTCATTGTAGAAGCAGAGAAAGATAATAGAACAATTTGGTTCAAAAGCAATTTTTAGTTTCTAAGTTTATTTTATCTATAATGGAAAAATTTTGTTGAGAGTTTGTTTGGTTACATCAATAAATAACTTAAGTACTTTCCTAATGGTCATTTTCCATTTAAGACCTTTCTTTTCCAAAGGTAAGGGTATAGTTCTCATGAAATTCATTTTACAATCCTAATAGATCAATTTTCACATAAATAATTTTCATAGTGATTTATTTCCTATGCACTTTTGATGACAAAATTTTACCAACTATATTGTTTCCCTCACTAATTATTGTTTATATGCAATTCTTTCAAATAACATAATGATGCATTGTGTTGACCTACTCTTATGTTTTCGAGTATGACACATTCAGTGTAGACAACCAACAAAATACAACACATTCATTTACCTAATGCCACATGAAAAATTTCATGGACTTTTGAACCTTTCCAAATTTCATCATATCTTTTGATTTCCTGAATCCTCTAAGATAACAAAAAACTAGCATGCATTCATCTTTTTGTGTTTTTTTAACAAGTAACATATGACATATTCAATTGCAATCTAAAATTCTAGTCACATAACATCTTTGAGTTTACAAAACTTTACAAATCTCTCAAGAACCACATGTATCTTTCTTGAGAACCATAGGTTGATAACTCTAGGATAATCTTCATAACACAAGCACCTAAAAAGAAAAATCAACAAGAGAAACAACAATATTGGTTAATGGGCTCTCCACCCAACCATAGGGTTGAAACTTCAACCCACCCCTGAGCTAGGATCACATAGCTCTTCCCATGCACACACACCCACTATTCACATGGATTCCTCAACAAATTTATACCCTACAACATTCACAATAATATACCTTGCACATTACAATAATTTGCATTCACATATTAAACAAGGTGAGATCTCATGACCAAGAAAAACCCCAACACACATCCTACAACAATTATCACAAAGGATTTAATATTGAATTTCATATAAAATTTCACAAAGATCAACATTCCAAACATTCCTTTACCCATAAACAAGGTTCTAACAAAAAGGGTGGACCTTACCAAGAGTTTTTCTATCCAATTGTAGAAGACTCACTCTCCAAGCCCTCTCTTCCATTTTCTTCTTCTTCACAATCCTCCTCTTACCAAAAGAACTCAAGAAGATGGCAAGAACTCAAAAGTAAAATGGAACCAACTCCTCGCACACTATGAGAGAAGAGTTATAAAGAAGAGGAAGAGATAACTTCCTCTCTCCAACTAACTCAACCAAATAACCACTTCCAAAATTTCGCCACTTTTAAGAGTGGGACATAAAAGTGGTTTTTAAACCCCCTTTTAAAGTGTTTTATGATAAAAATTAACTCCTAACCTATACACCCCACACCTAGGCAACTTTCCAAATCATAAAATGAAACTGAAACCTTATAAAAGTGCATAAAATCACAAAAAGATTAAAACTCACTCAAGAAACAACCAAAAGACAATTAAATAAATTTTCACATCAACACAAAATTCACATAACACCAACACATATTTCACATGGGCCAAAAAGATCTTAGTACTCCATACGATTCTAGGTCTATTGTTACACTGGTAAGACTCCATAGAAGCAGTTGTGACCCCAACATCATTGGCCAAATTCACATGTTTACTCAACCAAAAAGTGTTAGTACACACATGAACAATAATGGCTAAAGCAACTATCATATGTAAGATAGCATTTCACTTGAATAATAGTCAACTAGGAAATCCAATCCAATAATCTACACAAGTAACAACATATTATTAGCATATCCACGACATCTACTTACATAACACCTAATGAAATCAAGTAATAATTAATCATACAACACACCATCACAATATCACTAAATCTACTAGTAACCAATTGAAATCCATCTTATAATCATTAACCTATTACCAACGAACATTTTCCACTCATTAAATCTCATCTTGACCAACACCTACTTACATTCTCAATGTAAGGAACTCATTTAGTTATCACAAAGTAATCAAAACAACATTAGTTAGCTAAATCAATTAACCATATCCAATAACAACCAAGCATAAGCACATTATCAACATATATTAAACAACTATCATTCATAAATATCTTGTAACACACAAAAATATTAGTATAAGTCATGATAACATCAAGAGGCACATGGAGTGAATAGTATCACAAAAAGATGGGGTCTCACATACCCCTCCGTCCCTCCGTCCCTCCCTCCCCCATCTCTCTTTTGCTCTCCTTCCCTCTCTAATTTTGTCTATCTCACCTCTCTCTCTTGTTATCTCTTTCCCTCTATACTTATGTCTATCTCACCTCTCTCTCCCTCCCTACTTCTCTCTCTCTCTCTACTTATCCTTCTCTCTATCCATCTCTCCCTACCTCCCTCCCTATCTATTCTCTATTTCCCATCTCCCTCTCTCCTTACCTCTTCCTCCTATACCTCTCCATTTATCTCTCTCACTACCTCTCTCTCTCTACTTATCTCTTCTTACTTGAAGAGAGAAATATGGATGGAGGGATGGAGGGATGGAGAGTGATATAGAGAAGTAGAGATGAAGAGAGGGGGAGGGAGAGGTAGGTAGAGAGAGGAAGAGAAGAGATACAAAGTAGAGAGGGAAGGAAGAAGGGAGAGAGGGAAGGAGAGAGAAGGGGACAATTGAGATGGAGAGAAGTAGAGAGGGGGGAAGAGAGAGATGGAGAGAGAGTGGTGAGATTGAGAGAAGTGGGGAGGGAATGAGAGAATGAGAAAGAGAGGAGAGATAGAGAGTAGAGACAAAGATAGATAGAAAGAGAGAGGAAAGGAGGGAGAGAGGAAAGGAGAGAGAGAGAGAGAGAGAGAGAGAGAGGGTAGGGGGGGCGAGGAACATACGAGGCCATGCGAGAATAGTTGGAACAACACAAGCCGAAACATCTATCTGTCTAATTCTCATGTCTAATCTACTATCATTATGCCATCGTATGAAAAATGAAGCATAACATCTTTTTGTATGTTATGATATCTTAGACATACCGTTTTGTAAGGAGAATAACCACAAGCCCAAGACTTCTCTCCATCCAAAAATAAACTCTATTTATTTTGATAATTTTAACTATAAACATTTACCCTCATACATGAGTGTGTATATATGTGCATGAATAACTATTTATGTATGTTACACATACATATAATAAGTAATAGTTGGTGCAGATTTTTTGAAAAAGGTGAGAATCAAAAACTACCTATATTGATTTCCAAGCATATCGGCCGTTCATGGAGGTGCAGGTTTGACATCAATGGTGACGTTGTTTGTGAGGTACAAGTAAAGTTGACGCCTTTAGTGCGGTACAGAAGGCAGATGTCTCTGGAATATTGAAGGCATTGGCAGAGTCCGATGAGTTGCAGAGGGGTCACCGTCAACCTGCACCACATACTGGCTGGAGCGTCACCCACATCCCTCTCTTCCTCAAAACGTCACACTTACATTAAAAGCCTGACCTCTGTACACCCAACGCCATCTTGACCCACCACTGAATACCAGTAGCGGCGCAGGAATGAGAATTTTTCATATATTTTCAGCTTTCTAGCTAGTACTGCGCCAACTTGCACTACACTCATTCTTATTCAAATCAAGTGAAGTAGTCGTCAGCTTACAGTCACTACCTAGACTCATTCTTATCCGTTATTTATACCTTCATGCTTGGAAGTACTAGAAAGCTCATGTAGGTACTATGAATAGAGGCCAGAGCATTCAATGTGGGTTGCACATTTGGGACCGATTCTGGCAGTGGAATTGATCATCTATTGGAAGGATTTTTTTTATTAAATTAATTGTCTCGGGTGTATGGGAGACATTATTTATAAAATGAGTTTGTAAAGATTTATTTTAAAAGGGATAAGAATTTTTTTATGCAAGTCCAATTTAATAACAATAAGGAGAAAGAGTCAAAAAACCCATTTGACCAACTAGTTGGTGAAGCATCACTCCACTGTGTAGGGGAGAGGACCTAGTAGGGGAGGAATTTAGGATGAGAAATGAGATTCACCCATTATACCTAGATATGTTGTTGATGATATTGTAGTATGATGCTTGTTTAAGGAAGTAGTATTCACTAGAAGAAATGGGATATGTAAGAAGTTTCCAAAGCATGTTTCATAATTAGGTCTTTGTCATTATTGAGATCAAAGGGAAGAGATGGTGGGACTATGTCATGTAGAAATAACATTCACCCATGTAGATATATTGCTCATGACATTGTAGTATAATGCTTGCCAAAAGAAGTTGTATTCACTACAAGAAATGAGATATGTTAAGAAGTTTCCAAAATATGTTTCATAATTAGGCCCTTGTCATTATCGAGATCAAAGGGAAGAGATAGTGGGTCTATGCCATGAAGAAATAACACTCACCCACTATAGATATGTTGCTCATGACATTGTAGTATTATGCTTGCTAAAGGAAGTAGTATTCACTATATGTTAAGAAGTTTCCAAAGCATGTTTCACAATTAGGCCCTTGTCATTATCGAGATCAAAGAGAAGAGAAGGTGGATAGGTACAATTAAATGGGTTTGTGAATATGATGGGAGGGATAGGATGCATAGGTAAGGACTCTATGTGATGGATAGTGTAGGTGGGTGAGACAACTTGCCCTCAAATGTAGGGTACACATATATAGTTGATTATCACATACTTCTTATGAATAGTTTTTCATCATGGTACTTGCTCAAGATTCCATAAGAAAAAAACTCACGAGAGGATGAGTTTTTCTCTTCATTCTTTTTATTTTTAAATCATTTTTTATTTTTTTATTTTTTTGATGTTTTGATTTTTTGATTTATTTTTAATATTTTATTTGCATTATTATTGCATTAGGCTTGAGATGCACAATTTTCATTGGGTCTTCTATCTCTTAACCATTATGTTTTATGGTGTACCAATAATATCCTTCTCTAAGAACTTTTCAAATGAACCATGTTGTTTGATGTGCTCTATGGATGTTGTTGTGAACTTCATTGATAGGGTTCATAGGTACAATTAAATGGGTTTGTGAATATGATGGGAGGTATAGAATGCATGGGTAAGGGCTCTATAGGATGGATATTGTATGTGGGTGAGACAACTTGCCCCCAAATGTATGGTACACATAGATAGTTGATTTACACACAATTCTTATGAATAGTTTTTCATCATGGTACTTTCTCAATATGTCATAGGAAAAAATTTCACCATTGGATGATTTTTTCTCTTCACTCTTTTTATTTATTTTTAATTTTTTTTTTATTTTAATTTTAATTTTTTTTGTTGTTTTGATTTTTTTTCTAATTTTTAATGGTTTTTTTGAGTTATTATTGCATTAGGCTTGAGATGCAAAATTTTCATTGGGTCTTCTATCTCTTAACTATTATTTTATTTTATAATGAACTAATAATATCTTTCTCTACAAACTTTTTATATGAACCATATTGTGATGCTCTCTATGTATGTTGTTGTGAACTTCATTGATTGCTATGTTGGATTCTGCAAAATGTAAATTTCTTAACCATGGTATCATCATAGGGACCCTATATTAGAGGATTGGATTGGTATGCAAAAACATGGATTAAAGTGGTACAATTGTAGAGATATGTTGGGTAATGGGCTTGGTTATGTAAAAGGGGTGGATGGAAGGATGGGGTTGTGAAGGTGTGAGTAAATATCATGGGTTCAAGGGGAATTAGGACCAAAATTTTCACACACCATGGTATATTTTACAATTTTACTTACTTTAGATCAAATAGTAGATTTTGGATCTTTGGATATTTAATGATAGGATTTTGAATTTTGAGTGTATGGGATTTAGGATCTTTGAAGACACTTGAAATTTTAGACTTTAAATCTTGGGATTTAGGGATCACAATGGGTGTTTTACTTTTGGATTTTATATTTTAGGATTTAGGTCCATCTAACAGGATTTTAAAATTTTGGGCTTAAGATTTGGATACTGGATTTTGGATTTGGGGTTTTGGATGGGAGACGAAGATTTTTGGATTTGAAGATGGAATTAGGTTTTGGACATGTAAATTTGGATACTTCACTTTGATTCATTTCATCTCTTTGATTTGGGATCCATTTTTTTTTCTTTTTTTTATTGATGGAGTCATGTGGCCCTATGGAGTGAATTTTCTTTTTGACATGATTTTGATTCGATATTACTTATTGATGTTTTGTATTGTGATGATCCTTTATTTATTATGGAGTTTTTACTTCATATGGTGATGCATCCAAATTGACTTCAAATAATATTTTGTGATTTATTGGGGAAATTTATTCTTGCAGGAATCCATGACATTTATAATTTCATCATCATTTTAGAATAATTCAATTGGTGTGTGATATTATTGGTCCTAATTGGTGAATTTTGGTGATGGAAGATAAATTTAGATGATAGTAGTGGTATCAATAAAAGGTTTGGTGGAAAAAAAATCTATGTAGGAGTAAAAAGAGGGACTAATATAGATGTTAGAATAAGTTTCCTAAGAATCTACATAAGTATAACTACCATCATTAGTTTGTTCACATGTATGAGTCCTAGGATTTGTTATTCATGAAGACCTAGTCTTTTGCCTTAATATTTAATGATTTGACATATTTAATTGGTGAAAGGTACTCATCACTTTGAAAATAAGACATGAATCCATCTTTACATACCTAAGAACCATTGGAAGTTTCATTTGTTCTTTTGCAAAAAGACTAATTCAAAGGTGGTTAATTGAAGCTAATAGGATATATTTTCATTCTCCTCATTCATAATTATGGTACCTTGATCAATTATATGCTAAATTTTATCAATAATTAATTGCTTAACCTCATTATTGATGTGATCAACATGACTTATAATTGTATTTGAACTAATATTCTTGATGTGATTTATTTTTTTCTATGTGCTTGAGAGGATGACTACAACATCCAAAGGTATCATTTCAAGTAAGATGGCCCATTTAGAATGTATCAAACTTACTATAATTGATGGTAAAAGAAGGGGGCAAGAAATATCAACATTTTAGTAACCTCTCAAGGGTGTTTTCCTAATAAACACTAAAATATGGTAACCTTATTAGTATATTAGGCACAAAGTCATGGGGACCTCAGAAAAAACTAACAAGAATGCCTTAGAAGATTAAAAAACAAGAAACAAGAAGTGCAAATTATACTTGGAGGGAAACAAAAAAACTAAAATCATGCATTCTCCTAATGAGAATGCAAAGTTTGCAACAACCATTCTCAAAAAGAAAAAAAAACAACTAACCTAATTTATATAAGACTTAAATAGCCTCAAAAACAAGGTTTGAGTTGTATCACATTCATAGGGATGGAAAGAGCCTCTCTTTTCAATCCTGAAAGCTAAAAGAATTAGGCTCCTTGTAGTTGGTTATGGTGTATGAACCACTCCAAATATCATCATACTTTGTATTTCTTCCAGCCTTAGATTTTTCTACATCCCACTTCAACTCCAAGTCTCCCTCCTTGAACAATTTATCAATTACCTTTTTGTCAATAGTCCTCTTTACCTATAATTGGTGAGCCTTAAGGGTTTCACGTAGCTCTATTCCTAGTTTCTTCTAACTCCAACTCAATCAACCTTACTATCATTGCATAATTTTGCAAACATTTTTAATGGTTGTCCTAATTCATGGGAAGGAAATTCAAGTGATAATGGAAGCCTTGCTTACCTCCCATAAACAAACATAAAATGAGAGTTTCCAACAACCCTCCTTGGAGTGATCATACCGGCTCAAAGGGTTGTCTTGAGCTTAGTATGCTAAGATCTCTAGTTATCCTCAATTTTCCTCCTAACTATTTAATCATATTATTGTTGGTAGATTCAACTAAGTAATTACCTTGAGGATAGTAATTTGATGGAGGTTCTCAAATACAGGTCGTGCTTAAATGCTCATTCACTGATTTGAGTGCCTAAAAAGGCCTTGTCATTATCAAAAATATTGGTAGAGGGAACCAAACCTTGCTATAATCCCTTTTAGGAAATATAAGATTGAAGCCTCAGTATCTTCTTTGAGTGTAAATGCCCCTATCCACCTTGTGAAGTATTTTATAGCTATCAACACCATTTGTGTCCAACACTAGAAGGTAGATTGGTTGTGCCAATGAATCCTAAACCCCATTGAGCAAAGGGTTGATCTATTTGAATGGGATGAAGAGAGATGGAAAATAGCCTTTGTTTTCTAGAAAAAAAATTGTAATTCCTCACCCATTTGTGAGCATCATTCAACAAATTCGACCAATAATATCTAATTATCATTATTTTAATAATAGAGTTCCTTAGAGAGAAATGACAACCCAATGGGCCATAATGGAATTCTTCTAGCATTCTGCTAATCTAATTATATTTAACGCACCTTAACAATTTTCTATTAAGGTCTTTTTTGAAAAATATATCATCCACCAAGACAAAGGGGATGGATTGCAATATGAAATACCTCTTCTTTTCCCTATATATACCTAGAGGGTATCTACTTTTTTAAAAAAGGTAGAAATATCTTGCACCCAATTACTCTAAAGATCAAAATCAACTAGTTATTCCTCTTATAAAAAAGGGTGGTTTCTTCATGAGCCATAAAATTTTGTTGCAAGATGTTGGCATAACCCTTTGCCCCTCATAAGCCTAGTTATCATGATTTCCACCTCATACTTTATGACCTTGGTGATTCAATCAACCCTATTCTCACTAATATCTCTACTTAAGAGAAAATCCTAAACACTCGTATGAGGAACCATCAACTAGATCATGTTGTTGGAGAGCATTTGTCTAAACATTTTTAGTACTCTAACAATGGTAAGGACTTGTTTCTCCATGTAGCCATACTTTAGCTCATAATCCTTGATCCCTTCACTAAAAAAGGCAATCAATTTCTCTAGAATGCCATCATTCAGCTATGTCAAAATAGTTAATTTTCTCAGCTTGCATCCAAAGGTATATAGGATAAATTCCTTATCATAGTTTAGGCTGGAAAGTATTGGAACACCAACAATAGATTTCTAGATGGCTTTGAAAATTTCCTTCCCTTTCTATTTCTAGTTAAAAGAGACACATTTCTTTAACATGGAGGTAAGGGGCTTGAAAAATAAAATATTAGGGATAAGCTCTTTATGAAATTAATCCCTTATTTAAAGCCTTGCAAGCCCTTACAATGGTTCGGGAGAGGAAGAGATACAATATTGTCCACTCTTTCTAGATCAATGGACAAGCCTTCTTTTGAAATTATGTGTCCTAATAATTTACCTTGATCAACAAGGAACACACTTTTTGGGTTCAAGGACATATCATATTTCTTTGCACTTCTTGAAAACTTGTTCAAAATGGTAGAAGTGATCATCTATATGTTTTGAAAAAATAGTGATGGCATTCAAGTAGACCAACATAAAGTTTCCTAGAGAGCTTTTGAAGGCCATGCCCATTTCCCTTTGGAAATTTGCACCAAATAAGTTATCCAAAAGGTATTTACTATATACAAAACTACCCAACTTGGTGGTAAATGTAGTCTTATGTTTGTTTGTTTCTTGGACCAAGATCTGGTTGTAAACAAAATACCCATCTAGGAAATAAAAAATTTCTAAATAACTCACCTTTTGCAATATTTGCTCCATAAAGGATAGGGGATAATGTTCTTTGAGAGAGGCCCTATTGAGGTCTCTAAAGTTCACACACAATATGATTTCTCCATTCTTCTTTCTTATAGGGACCAAGTTTTCCACCCAAGAGGAATACCTAATGGGGAAGATAATATTATCTTCTATAAGCTTGGATAGTTCTTTCCTTGTAAAGGGTTCAATCTTAGGGTTTATTGGCCTTTTCTTTTTCCTATTTTTTTTTTGCATCGGGGACTATCTCAATAGTATGATGGGCTAAGCAAACATTAAATCCATTGAGGTCTGCATAAGTCCAAGTGATCACACATCATAATAATGATAAATCTTAATAAATTTATATTGTTAATATTTAGAGAATACCTTTCTTAAATTCAAAGACTTGCCCTCTTCCACAACTACCTACTTGTAGTCACCCTTTTTAGTAGTCAAGATCGTCTTTTCACTTTTTAAATAGTCAAATGTGTTGAACATTATTTTTAGAGTGATGAGCCCTTTTAACAATTTATTAGTACTTAGTTGCATGATTTTGTATTCATAGTGTCCTTGTAGCTTGGACTAATTTTTAGGAGAAAAATTTGCCGCATTTTGCAAAAAAATGACAATTTGTTGGTCATTTCAAATACTTGTCAATTTTCCTAGTTATCTAGGACAACAAGCCTTACAACAAGTTTTATATGTTACTCCTTGTCTACAACATTTTTTGATATTTCAAATTATGCTCCAACCACTACAAGCCTACCAACATGTTTGTTGTGTTCTCTAACTATAGTTTGGATGTTTAATGCTTCAAAGCCTTTAATTAGATCTAATACCCTTTGTTTGTAGGCTTTTAACAATTTGTTATTTATTGTGTTTTGAGCTATAACTTCATGGAAAACTAGCTCATTGTCACCAAAAATTTGCAAAACTTGTATTCCTCTTTTTTGTACAAGTTGAAGACCTTGGATCAAATCTTCATACTCAGCCACATTGTTAGTACAACTCAACTAAAATCTAAAGGAAAATTAATACGTTGCATTGTCAAGAGACACTAGTGTCATGCCAACACTAACACCATTTCTATTTCTTGAGCCATCAAAAAATATTTTCCACATACCTTTAGTGTCTTGTTGAGGCTTCATGAGATCGAGGATAGGGTTGTTCTCCTCATGTGTGTAGTAGGTACCTAATCTAGTTTCTTTTGCCTCATTGTATGGATCGAATTGGAATCCATTTCCTCTTCATCAAATAAAAAAAGGGACTCCTTCTAGAGGGGTATCAATCTCATGAACAATATAATATCTCTCTAGGTCATTCAATCTGTGATTCATGTCAATGGGCCTAGAAGTGTATGGTTCAATATGATTTTTCAAAATGGATTCAACATGTATGGTAACCTTTGTTCCTGAAACATAGAAAAATGGGATAAGGGGTTGGTGAATCACAATGGAGTGAGGACCTGGGATACCCTTACTTTTCCTATATTTCATTAGAAAATTAGATCTCCCAAGGATAGGATTGACTTTCAACCTTTAGGTGAGTCAACCCTATTAGGATATCTTGTTGTTTTCCTAATGACAAAATGATTGAAATGCACTTTTTGGGAGATGAAAATAAAATTCTTAATGAACTCAATTATATGATGTAAAACTTGAAATGTAGAGTTAAAGGATAACACAAACAAAAACAACAACTTTCATGCAGATCAAAGAAGGGCAGATGGATATATACCTGGCTCCAAAAATGGTTGTTGAGTGTCCTAAAAGGACAAATTCACCCTAGGGAGAATGGGTCTTTGTACAAGGGTCCAAAATTTGATTTTACAGTCCTTTGATCCTGAATCTACACTCTTGATTCCTCCATATTCCACAGTCAAAAAGCTGGAAATAAATTTTGTAAATGAGTTGTGGCTTGACAATAATGAGAGAAAAATGTTTGTTTTTGGGTGAATAGGGGTTTTCCTTGGTCAAATCCCAGTTTGGTAATTAAACCTTTATAATAATGATAAATGAAAGGGAATTGATGAATGAACAAAGCTATGTCACAACTCACCAAACCCTTGATGGCTTCTCTTAGAGGATTGAAGTCTAACACACCACTCTAAGGTCTAGATCTTGCATGAATTGGCTTGATTGGATGCTTGATTTGACACTTGATTTGATGCTTGAATGCTTGAAACCTACATCACAATGTTAGCTCCAAAAACATGCATGAATGCAAATAACTTTGACATGTTGATATGATCTTGATTGTTGTTGTAGATGACTAATAAACCTGCTCTTCAATTCTCTTGATAATAATATTTGTCTTGTGAAAGTTTTCTTAATGCTATATGTTTTGAATTGAAAAAATAACTATGTATTTATAGGTGTTTATCTAATTTCCCATAAATTAGATTCTAAAAGCCGACAATTGAAACATGAATTTGAATCATTAAAATGGTGCCAAAAACATATTTTAAATTGGGTTTTGGTACTTAAGAAGGACCCATTCGCCCTTGGGCGAATGAGTTCTAAGACGTAAATCCATGACGCAATTTCCAAGATGTTTAAGTTAATGTTGGAAATTGTTTAATGTCGGATTCCCTTTCAAAAAAAAAGAATAATAAGGCTTTGGAATGCATAATTTAGTCAATTAGAAGCTTAATTGAGTCCAATTAATTAAGGGGATGCAAACATAGTGTGAAAATGTAAAGGATTATATTTTTCTACACTATATTTTGCCCCCACTTTAGTGAGAGTATGAAATTACACTTAGACTCACACTAAAGTAGACAAATATATGTCAAGAGGGGTCCAAGTACACAAATGTTGATGGGATGGGATGGAAAATATCAAGGAGGTGGTCAAGGCCCCAAGATCAAGATCCCATGGAAAACCAACATAAGCACAAAGGGACACACATATGTATGATATGAAGCAACAAGACAGGATACACAAAAATACAAAGTCAAAATTAATGCAAAGATGAAAGAAAGATGGACTAGAAAGTTTTATTATGCCACGTCTTCACCCACATGGATCCACAGGAAAGCAAGTTGTGTTATGCTTGGTGGCCATGAAAAAAATGCTCACAAGGGCTAGTGCAGTCCAATATACACTAGGTGAGCCTAAAGAAGTGAGAAAAACACACTATGTCTACAAGGTGTGAACCCACAAAAAAAGTGGTGATGGGAAAGTCATGCTAGTTCTACAAGCTCCCATATTTCAACCATACCAATAGTTATACTCCCTAATAACCTTGATAAGTCACCACAACATGATCAATATGCTATGCTAATGCTACACTAAATTCAACCTCTATGAACAAAGTGAAGCAAGAAATTTCAAAATGTTAATGCCAAAATGAAATAATGCCAATGTCAATAAGATAATGCCAAAGTTAGTAAGATAATGCCAATGTAATGATCACACTTCCTAGAAGATGTATGCTATCATCACCAAGAAGGGAACATGCAAATGATGAGCGAGGGACTTATATGCCCCCCACTTAAAATGTCAACATACTTGTTATGTCGGTATTTTAAGTAGAAAGAGAGGAAGGGGGTCCTTGAAAAGAATGTACACCTCCCAAAAAATAGTTATCCTTGACCCACAAGTGTAGAGATAAAGACAACCACCAAGGACTATCATGTTGTTGCTAGGATAAATATGGTTTCACCTAAGATTGTACCACCATGAATGGAAATGAGAAAGATACATAACACTACTAATGCCACATAGTGATGAGCAACATGATAGGATGAAGATCATTATCAATTAGAGGAAATAGGCGCATCAACATAAGGAAGAGCACCACAATCCTTAAGATGTTGAATTTTATTACTCAAAGCCTTATATTCATTAATAGAATGAAAATGCACTTAATGATATGCATAAAATGAGCTTTTTTTGTAGAATTCCTTTCGTGTTCTTGGAGGGAGAGAAATCAAGTGAGCTTGAAGAAGCTTCGACAAGATACCCTCTTGATCAATAGTAGAATATGTTCCTTTCTTTTGTGGGAGAGATCTTTATTGCTTACTAGAAGGTGTCATACATGCACAAGACTCTCTAGATTGTGAGATTTTGTACTCTCCTTTAAAGGAGGGTGTAAAATCTAATTCCCTACAATCATCACTAGGACATGTTTTTGAAGATGAAGCAATATTTTTCCTATGAGTGTTTTGTGTGATGACATTGATATTCAACAAAGGTTTTTTTGATGCTTTCGTTTCTTTCAAAGGACAATAACCAATACCTCTTGTTTTTTTCTTGTAGGGTAGGCTCTATAGGGACACAAATACCTTGTTCTTTAACATCACATCCTTTTCCATTATAGACAATTTGTTTCAAAAGCTGATAACCTCTTCCATAAAGTTTTTCCACTTCTTTTGAAGAAGGTGGTTTCTCATGATCATACTCATCATATGTGGGTGTATAATTTGTGTTTTCCTCTTCTTTGCCAAAATTTTTGGATTTGCATGTTTTTGATGACTCATCTTGTATGGATATTGTTAGAATTGTGAAACAAGCACAAAACCACGAGCCACAAGATCAAACAACAAAAAAATACATCTTCTACGTAAGAGATCTACAAACAATATATGCAATATTCCTCAACAAGAAAAAGCTACAAAAGCAAGAGACTATCAAAAAGATATGAAAGCTCGAGTAATAATTACAATGAGGGTTGAGTGCTATATAGGATAAAAACCTTAAAAGCATAAAAACACTCCTAAGTTTAGCTTAAGTGCGTGAGAATAAATTAGACTAATAATCAATTAAAGAGTAATTAATTATTAGCTAATGCATGATTACTCTAACACCCCCCCTTAAGATGAACTTAGGGAGTAGCTAAAGACCCTAAAAAGAAAGAATGCATGATGGGTCTCAACAAACAAGGTTTGGTAAGGTACCCATGTACAAACAAAAGATCTCTCACAACTAGAGAAAAAAGAGAAAAACATTGTGGGAGGAAAATCCTCTCCAAAAGAGAGAAAGGCGAATGAAGGACTGAAAAGCCTCCAAATCAAGATATGAAGGTCTAAGTAACCTTCAACCAAACAAAGTCCCAAAAAAGAGGAACATGTAGAACATTGTTCAAGCATGAAGAAGTTGTAGACTATTGTCGAATAAAAACTAATATGGTGTTGAAATGAAGAACCTCCTTTGAAACAAATGATGATCAAGATCAAGATAACAAAAATTTGCATGAGTTCCCCAATGTAACTACTTGAATCAGATGGAAAACAAAGAAAAACATTTGGTAGTCTCTGATCAAGTGAAAATGAAAGGTCATCTCCAGAAAAAGGAATGTAAGAATTTCCATATGGTAAATGCTCCAACTGATCGAAATGCATGTAACCAACCATTGATGTATGCTACATCTAAAATTACATAGGAACACGAACTAGATACATAGATCACTCCAACAAGAAACCAAGGAAGCATTAACACCAACAATAGAAACCCCCCCATAATGTTGAAAAGGGGGAGCCATGATAGGAACACTAAATTGTGTGAAACCAAGAAGTGTGTGTAGGAGAAACAACCTACAAATAAAAGGTTGTGCAAACTAAGGCACACACACATGAGACGAGAATCATTGGGATTCACTACTATTGTGGAAGGAACACTCACTTGAAAAATGTGTGATGGAAAACCAAAGAAAACATCAACCCCCCATGGCACTTTATATGATAGTGTGAATACAATAGGCACAACAAGATGTGCAAAATCCCCAAAAAATATACACCAAAATGAAACTTTATCTCAGTGCATCTACAAAAGAGAATGTGCATAAAAATGATGTTTACAATACCCAAATAGGAAAAAATACTAGAAATACATATAGAATAGAAAAAAATGAGTCATCCCATGTAAACAACAAGTTCCCAAAAGCTAAAATGTCCAAGTAATTCACCAGAGTGTGAAAACACAAAAATCTAAATAAAATGTATCTAGAAAGAAATCTAGAAAAAATGCATGGATGGAACTGAAGAGCTCTAAAAGATGGTTCCAATACCATTCGAATCACACAAAATGAAGAAATTGGTCAAAACTTATGAGCTCGAGACTGAAAATAGCACCTTTGAATTCAACAGACTGTAGAATGTACCAGTAGAAAAAACAGGTGATGAGACCCACACCAATGGAAAGTTGGTGAAACCAACTTTCCAACAATATCTTGTTTTCCAAAATCTGACATTGTATGCAAAATTTATAGCCAAAAGAGCTCCTTGTGGACATAAAGGGGGTCAAAGGGGGTCAGGTTCAATGTCCTTATGGTTGATGTCATGCTCACATTAGCAAATGTATGAATGATGTCATGTTGACATTAGCAAGAATATTCAAAGAATATTCCCAAGTCGCTAAAAAAATATTCTACCCCCTAGAAAAAAAAAACGTATTCTTGGAAAAGTCTATGTTGCCGGGAAAAAAAGTCAACCACCAAAATATTCTAGAACCGTATGGAAAAAATGTTGTCTCTGGGAAAGTGACGTGGCGAATGGGAAAAAGGTTGGTCGATAAAATGTCATAGGCACCAGAAGAGAAGAAGTTGATGCTAGAAAAAACATAGGGAGTCAAAAAAAAATTGTGAGGCAATGGAAAATAAAAATGGTGCTTGGTAAAGTTCATGTTGCTGCTCAAAGGTATTGGGTGGCAGTACATACCTATTGCTAGGGTACATATTATACCCTTGGCGCTGGTATTTAATCAATGCACCCAACACTTGCATAAAAATCCACCCCCCAATTTATTTCTATTGGTGTAATTAATATTTAATTACACTTGCATAACTTTACTTAGGTAATATTTTAATTCCCAGGTTAATTATTCTCATCCTTATCTTGTTGAGCTATCTTTTTGCTCAAGATAAGATTAGGGTTATGCATACTTTGCTTTTATAAAGCAAATCATCTCATGTAATTATGAATTCCTAAATAATAATATTTTGCACATCTTTTTGCAATAGCTCTGTTTTTTCTGATTTTCTCTTTTGTGGAAGGTTTTTTGGTTTGCATGTCTAATCTTGGTTTCTAACATTGTATCAGAGCCTTGATTTGCAGCCCCTTCTCAGATTTTTGAGAAAATAATTGCAGAGTTCGTTCGGGATTCCTCGAGGGTTTCATGCATTGAGTTCATTTATGCAACATCTTGGATCAGATCGGGCTTCACCATTGGATTCAGAGCGTTGGAAAAAGTTAGGATTGGCTTTTATTTTTCTGATTTTGGCCATTGTTTGCCAGATCCATGAGGGTTTCAAGCTGGGAGATTTTTTGCAAGCTCTGGAGGTAGCCGATTTTTCAGAGCATTTTGGGCATAAACAGAGGTCACCGTCGCGTTCGCTACGACCAAAAACCCTAAGATCACCTTTCGTTTCTTCGATTTTGGAGAAATTTGTTTCTAAGGCAAAAAATTTTTGCCAAGGAGGTCATATGGCCTCCCCAACATGCACTCTGAGGCACGAAAAACAAAAAATAAATTAAAAAAGGGATTTTTTGGGAACTGTGCCGACACTCACAGTTCAAAGGCATCCCACCGCCCTGCGGCCGTCGGTCAGCCACCGCCGCCAGCTCCCTTCGCTCAAACGTCGTCGACTACTATGCAGCCCCCGTCGAGCCTCTCTGCAGCTCCGCCCCGGTCACATGGAGGACCAGGGGCCATCTGCCCAGCCCCCGCGGGCTCTTTGCCACCAACTACGGTCCTATGGGGGACCGGGCGCTATGCACCCAACCCCCAACCACCCACAGCGCCAGCCCAAGGTCATATGGCAAACCAAGGGCTCCGCCAAAGCCCCAGCCCACCAACCCCTAGTTGCGCATAGGACCAAGGGCCGAAATTTTTTTTAGCCCCCTGGGGGCCTTGTAGGCCAGATTGGCCTTCTTGGAACAGTTTTCATGAAAATGGGCATAAATTTTTCCCACGATGTCAAAATCGGGCAAACGAGATACTGTTGGAACACTGATTCTGAGCACTATCCTATGGTATAGTTTATTTTTCATTATTTTTCTGTTTAAAAGCATTTATTTATGTTTGAAGTCAGATGTTCATTTATGGCTTCCGAGCTCATAACTTTTTGCCACGATCTCCATTTTTCATCTTCTTTGCGGTGTTGGAAAGGTATTGAGGAACTATATGTTGTTGTCCATGCACTTTTTTTTGTATCTATCCCAGATTGATCATTATTCCAGATTTGTCCTGATGGTTGTTTTGGAGATTACTTGGATGTTTTGGCAGTTGGAAGGGTGAAACTTGAATATTTGTACTTCATTTCAGTACCACATCATCTTATTTTATGTTTATGCATATTTTGCATTCTCTCCTTTTACAATCATTGGGTTATTGTAATAAATGAACTGAGATAAAGTTTCATCAGAGGGGTTTCTTGCATAATAATTTGATTAGAGTGTGCATGCACTTTAATCTTCATCTTGTTATTGATGACAACTCGCATGGGTTATATCTGGTTTCTTAGTTTCTTTTGGCCACATCTTGTCTTAGCCTGACACATATCAGATTCACATTGGTTCACACTTTAGATTGAGAGCCTATGGTCAATGATCCGCATTGGATCCTTCTCAGTTTGAGGGCCATGTTTTTATGGTTAATGTTCCAAAGACTTTATGGTACTTGTTCCCATGGAATATTTTTAGTCTTAGTTTGGCATCAGCATCGAGATACATGGTTTCCATATTTTGTCATCATCTCATCTACTGTTGCTTCATAGATTCCAGGGTTGTTCCAGTTTGTGAGTTTTCCAGTGTTCCGTGGCATCGAGTCTACTGTCGCATTATTATGATTTTGTTTTGGTTTCTTGTAGACAGAAGTATCTTTCCTTGCTTGTTAGATTACGGTTCCAGTGTTACTCCACAATGTTCTTCCAGTGCTTCTTTGCAACAATCATCTCATTGTAGGGGGTTTTGTCCTACTGGGTTTTCCTTCTCTACCTCATTATTGCATTTGTACATGGGTACCTGATCAGGCCTTGTTGTCGGGACCCATTCATACTTTCTTGCATTCATCTTAGTTTTAGGTGCATGCTTTTTTAGTCTCCCTAAGTTGCACTTATGGGGGGGTGTTGGCGTAATTAATATTTAATTACACTTGCATAACTTTACTTAGGTAATATTTTAATTCCTAGGTTAATTATTCTCATCCTTATCTTGTTGATCTATCTTGTTGCTCAAGATAAGATTAGGGTTATGCATACTTTGCTTTTATAAAGCAAATCATCTCATGTAATTATGAATTCCTGAATAATAATATTTTGCACATCTTTTTGCAATAGCTTTGCTTTTTCTTATTTTCTCTTCTATGGAAGATTTTTTGGTTTGCATGTCTAATCTTGGTTTCTAACCATTTCAAACCTAGTTTTTTTAATACATATGTTTTTTAAATTTCGGAAAGAGAAATTTGTAAAAAAATACACCAATGGATTATTTTTGTTTTTTTATTTCAAAAATTGTGCACAATATTGTATGGAGGCCATACGGCCCCTGTGCAAAAAAAATTAGTCTCAAATGCTCCTGACACTGAATATAGGAGAATTTATAGTCAAAATTTGTGGAATTGGCCTCTTGAGTGCAACGATGAGGTCCTTTTCGACTCAAAATGCTTCAAAAATGTAGCTACCCTTCGGAATTGGGAAAAAAAAAACTTTAAGCCTTCACAAATCTGACCTCAAGAGTTGAAATCAGGCGAAATAAAAGCCAAATTTAACTTTCTCGATAGCTTTGAATCCAACGGCGAGGTCCTTTTCACGAAAAGATGCACCAAAAAACACCCACCTCCAAAATTTGCAACAAAAGCAAAGGGAATTTAGATCTAAAGCCTGTAATCCTCGTTGAAGAAAAAAGTCTTATAGATCGAGAAGGGATTCATTGAGTCCATGCTTTGATACCATGTTAGAATTGTGAAACAAGCACAAAACCATGAGTCACAAGATCAAACAAAAAAAAAATACACCTTCTACGCAAGAGATTTGCAAACAATATATGCAATATTCCTCAAGAAGAAAAAGCTACAAAAGAAAGAGACTATCAAAAAGATATCAAAGCTCAAGTGATAATTACAATGAGGGTTGAGTGCTATATAGAAGAAAAACCCTAAAAGCATAAAAGCATTCCTAAGTTTAGCTTAAGTGCATGAAAATAAATTATACTAATAATCAATTAAAGAGTATTTAATTATTAGCTAATGCATGATTACTCTAACAAATATTATGGCAACTTCTTTCTTTTTTCTTGATTTGTGTATAATCTTGTATTCTCCCATGAATGTAGGTGTAAAATCTAATGAACCCCAATAATCATCTAATAGTTTCGTGATTGATGACAAACAATTCTCTTCTTCTTCTTGCATTGGTTCCACTTTTGTAGTTGGTGTCAATTTTGCAAGAGGATTTTTCATTCCTGTGTCAATTTGCAAACAATTTTCTAATTGAAGTTTTTCTTTGATTGTGTAAACCCTTTTGTTGTAAGTGTAATTTACTAGATAATGTAACATTGAAGGCCACTGCATCCATTGAATGAATCCAAGGTCTACCTAAGAGAATATTATATGAGAGTTCTTGAGGCATAACATGAATAGGAGTTTGCAATGTTACCTTTCCAACTTTAATAGGTAATGTTATCACACCAAGCGGTTGTTTCCCCACATTATCAAATCCATGGATAGGTAAAGAATTAGGTTGAATTTGACTTTTGTCTACTTTGATCTTGTCAAGAAGGCTTACACTACAAACATTGAGTTTTGAACCATTATCAATGAGGATATGCCTTATGCCACATTGATTAATAATAGCCATTGTCATCAAAGCATCATTTTGTTGTTACACTTCCAATGGAGGTAACTCATCTTGATGAAAGACAATGTCAATGTTAACCAAATTCATACCTTGAATTAGGGCTACTACATCATTTTGTTGCACACTATGAGGGATAAAAACTTGTTGCAAATAATTTTGAAGCATGCCATGATAAAGGGGGGATTCTTGAATCAAATCCCACAAGGATATCTTAACAGGAGTGTTGTGAAGTTGTTCTATAAGGTCATATTCTTTACCACTACCCTGTTGGATATTAGGTGCGGGTGGGAGATATGGTTGAGGAAATGGAATGGATGTTGGAGTTTGTCTTGGTTGCTGATTATTTCTAGTGTTATATGTGTGAACAATAGTATTATAACTCAGTTGTTGTGAAAAATTGTTACTAGTGAGTTTCCTTGCAAAATTCAAGATATCACCTAGAAGAAGTGGCTTGTTTTTAGGTGGTCCTAGGATAAGCACAAGTTTGTTTTGGACTTGTGGTTGTTGTGAGGGTGGATAGAGGATAAGTTGAGGCTTAGGAGGTCCAAGGACTAGAAGACTCTTGGGAGGTCCAAAAGGAGTTTTTAGAGGTCCTATAATCAAGGGAGATCTAATGTTCATAAACTCAACAGGTTTATCCTCATTCTGATGATCTTCAAGTGAGGGGGAGTCTAATGTCACCTTATCATCTTCATCTAAGGAAGCCATATTACTATTGTTTGAAAGACATGTATCAATGCTATCATCCTCTTGCATCATGATATCTTACCTACTAGGATAGTTTTTAGGAGTGGAACAAACAAGATTTTTAGGACATTCAATAGTTGGACTTTCTAAGATAAATTTATCACAAGTAGGAGAGTTATCTAGAGAAGAAAAACTATGATTTTCTTGCTTATCAATGATTTCATCCTCTTGTTCAACAATATATTCCCAAGTGGGAGAAGCATTGAGAGGGGGAGAAACAAGATTCTCATGACTCTCAATGATGGATCTTCTAACACCAAAATATCTTCTTCACAAATAGGAGAATATTGGGAGAAGGGAAACTATGATTGCCATGATTAGCTATGATTGCATCCCCTTGTCCAATAATGTTTTCCCAAGTAGGAGAGGTAGGGGAAGAGAAACAAATAGGATTCTCATTGCTCTCAATGATTGGATCTTCTAACACCAAAATATCTTCTTCACAAATAAGAGAGATATTAGGAGAAGAATAAGTGTGATTTTCATGATTGTTCAAGATTTTACTCTCTTTCACTAAACTAACCTCACACATAGGGGGAGAGGGATAAATGAAAAACAATAAAAGAGGGGAGAGGACTTCATATTTGTATGCTTGTAACAACAATTTCCTAGAGTATTCAACAAGATCTGAAAATAGAATATGAAGTATGATAACAAGAGATTTTTGCAATGAAAACATGATGTAATAATTTTTCTACAGAGAAGAGGTTTCGATGGCTCTACAACGGTCAAGGAATCAATGGCTGCCCAATGGTCAAAATGCAGAAAATGACAAATCTCTAGGAAAGCAGAGGCATTGAAATCTTGATAGATGGCCTACTCATCATCACAAATACATGCGCACTCAGGACCCATATCAAGGGAGGTAAAAGAATACAACAATAGGTCATTGGAGGGAACAAGATTCACGAAGCGGTAGATCTCGTCATTATCAACCTCAACAGGAGGTAGAATATGCCAAATATTGTTACAATCAGCTCTCTCACCAACCACATCAATATAATCGACAACAACAGTAGGGGTCCACAAGCAAAAAACCACAGAACCCTCAAATAAGGTATAGGTTTGTTAGACCTAACTAGAAGCCATTTCGATATCCCAGACACTTGGATAGATCTAAGCAACCAATATTTGATATATACAAAGATAGGGCTTTACCAGAAGAGGAAATGAGTCATTTACAACACAAATATGAAGAAAGTGAAAAGGATCTAAAGGCAACCCAAGCACATAACAAGCTAAATCCAAATAGGGTTTTTCACCTTTTAGGAGATCCCTTCAATCCAAACACCTCTGGAAAAGTTCGTAAAGATCAACAAAAGGAAGATGTGTTTAAGCCAAGCCATGAGGAAGCTCAGCCTTTGATTCAACATGAAAACAATGGGGTTGAAGGTGATATGGGTTACAAAGACTTGCAAGTCTCAAACCCTACTTTGCAGGGGAAAACAACAAGATCTAAAGCCCTACCCCACAAGTCCGCGAGACATCAAAATGTCCCATTAGAAAGAAATATGGAATGCCCCTCTAAGAGAAATATGGAATTCCAAGGTGCTCCTCTTCATCCACAGCCACAGAACCAGAAGAAAAAATCAAAACCCAAAAAGAAAAAGGGTTCAAAGAAAAAAGTTGCTCACAAGAAAATATGGAGGCATAAGGATTCAAAGAAGGTGGAAGATCTCTCTCATCAGACTAACCAACAGAAGGTGCCAACGAGGCTTTTAGGAGATCATGATGTGCCAAAAATCACTTTTCCAGAAAGCATGCTACAAGCGCAAATCCAAGACTTAAGGGACAAAGCCATAATATGTAAGTTTTGGAACCTAAATCTACCTTTACCTCAATTAAAAGATTTGATTTATGGAGATTGGGAAGGGGTGCAACAAGTTTTTTACTTAAATTTTGAAAAAAGGATATTTGTAGTCATTTTTTATACTAAATCTAAAAAAGAGTTAGTATTTATAATCAAGTCATGGGTTTATCAAGGATCAGGGTTAAGTATGCAACCTTGGATCCCAAATTTCAAACTGGATGATGCATCCTTTAGATTTGTTCCCTTTTGGTTTCAGTTGCCAGAGTTACCGCTCAAATATAGGGAATTTAATTTGATTGAGACAATAGCTAATCATGTTGGAATCTTCCTTATGCATGATAAGGATTTTTTTTTAAATCCTTCCAAACCCATCAGAACTTGTGCTCTTTTTGACATGTCCAAGGAACTCCCGATGCAAATTCAATTAGTCTCAAAGTTTGGAATCTGGGTTCAACACATCCTAGTGGAAACTCCATAAACCACTTGCCTTCAATTTCATATTATTGGTCATCCTTCCTCCCAATGCAAGTCAAAATCTTCCTCAGTAAATTTTAATCATATGGAAAACTCCAAGAGTGTTTTACATCATCATAGTCAATCTGATATTTCAATACCAAATCCAGCTACCGCCATACAAAAAGTGCAGTCATAGCTAGACCAAGAGATTATTCAAAATAGCAGCAATTTATTCAAGAGAAAACGAGAAGAATATGGTACAGAATTGAGCCTCTTTTCAAAGCCAAGGGTAAGGAAGAAAGATACATTTCAATTTAAAGTGCCTCAAAACATGTGGGGTCTTCTGCAAACTTTCTCCAATCTATCACTCAGATTGTATTCTACAGAGGTAAAACTATCTTCAGAATTCCAATTAGATGATTTAGTTAAGAAGCTCATGTTTTAGGGTATGAGGGACTATTTATCAGCTTGGTCCTTAGAGGAAAATATGCAACAGAATTAGTTGTCTTCTCAAGAGTTGTCTCCGTCAAATAACAAAGATAATAGTCTCTCCTTGATCATGCCAAAGAAGATTATGGATGTTGACCTTGATTACTTGGCAGATAAAATGCTTTCTCTATTGGGTTAGACTTGTTTGATGAAATTGCATTAGAGGAGGATTTATGGGAGAATTGCACTCCTCCAAATCAACGGGGAGTTCAAATGGAGTTCTCACAACAAGAGGATCTAACAAAATCATGCATAGCTCAAAATCTATTGGTATCATTAGATTGCTCAGAGCAAGTAGAGCCACAAGGGGATAGTTGCTTAGAAGCAGAAAATGTATAGTCTCAAGAGACAAAATGTATCAACCTCTTTCACTTTCACAATCTCCATTCCAACCTTCTGTGAAGAAATCCCCAAGGAAAAGAGGGATAAAATCGAATCTCATGAAGATGAAGGAACAAATTGAGGTAGGGGTTCAGAAAAAAAAATTGGAATCCATGTCAAATAAGCATCCAAGGAGAGCATGTTGCTCTCGTTAGGTACAATGAGGATCTCTTCATGGAATGTCAGGGGCATTAATGCCCCTAAAAAATGTGATCACATCAAGCAACTGATAGATGCTTGTGGAGCAGACATTTTTCTTCTTCAAGAAACAAAGACTTCGACTGATGTATTTGAATCTTCAATTAAAAAATGGGTTATATGGGAATCAACACACTTTCCAACACAAGGAGCTTCAGGTAGTTTAGTTGTTTTATGGAATCCAAAGTTGGTATCAATCCAATCACTAAGGAATGAAAATTATTGGCAGCTAGTAGAAGTGACAAAATTTGATCTACACTTCTAGCTCATAAATGTATATGGCCCTACATCTACTTTGGATAAGAAAAACTTGTGGGATGAGCTTACTGGGAAAATCGGTCTAAATCATAGTGGGGAAATTATATTAGGGGGGAATTTTAATGAAATTACATCTTTGAAAGAAAAGAGTGGAGGAATTTTCCCACCATCAAGGGTCATATCAAACTTTAGTTAGTTTATTACAACCAATGCATTTAGGGATATTCATCCAACCTCAAGCAGTTTTACTTGGACCAATAAAAGGAAAGAATTTCTTCAAATAGCAAAGAGGTTAGACAGATTTTTGGTCTCTCCAAATTGGTTTCCTTCATCACATAATTTAAGTTCAGAAATTCTCCCATATCCTGGTTCGGATCATTATACAATTGACCTAACCATATCAACTATATCTATCCCAAAAGCAATGACCTCTTTTAAATTCGAAAGCATGGGGTTTAGGCATCCTCAGTTTTTGGATTTACTGAAACAATGGTGGGTTAATGCTCCATTTCAACAAGGAACCAAAATGTTTTAATTTCATCGAAAGCTGAACTTTGTGAAGGAGAAATTAAAAATCTGGAACAAACAAGTATTCAAAAACATATTTCAATAAAAAGAGTTAGTGTTTAAAGAATTAATTGTTGTTCATGAGTACATAATTCAAAATGTCTTGGATACTAATCTTTATGACAAATAGAAAAGGCTGCAAGAAGAATGGGAGGAACTATGTGCAAGAGAAGAGGTATATTGGAGACAAAAGTCTAGGGAATTATGGCTAAAAGAAGGAGACCATAACACCAAATTCTTTTATGCATCTACATAGATCAAGAAGGAAACAAAATCAATTCACTCAATTCAGGATTCATCTTCAGGTATCTGGCTCTCTAATGAATCAGATATCAATAAAGAAGGAGTTAATTTTTTTTCAGAACTCCTTTCAACTCCATCACATATAGATGCCAATAGAACATTGGATCAGCAGGAATTATTGAGCACAATTCCACATCTTGTTAGTAATTAGGATAATAACTTGCTCATGAGACCTTTTACTATGGAGGAGCTGAAATTTTTGGTGTTTTCATTCCCACCTAATAAGGCCCTTGGTCCAGATGGTTTCACAGCCTTATTCTTTCAAGAATGCTGAGATTTTTTGTGCTTCGAGCTCCTTTGGGCACTAGAAGAGTCTAGAAGATCAGGTTACATGCTTAAGCAATTCAATGTGACCAACATTGCAATCTTGCCAAAAGTTAAAGAACCTAAAACCTTCGCAAAGTTTAGGCCCATATCCTTATGTAACACCATTTACAAAATATTCACAAAAGCAATTTATCTCATATTGCAACCACTTATCCCAAGGATTATATCTCATGAGCAAGGTGGATTTTTTCCTAGATGGGAGACCTATGAAGGTTCTATAGTTGCACATGAAGTGCTACATTCAATCTCAACATTGAAACTTCCTTCCTTTATTGTCAAGCTCGACATGATAAAAGCCTATGATAAATTTGATTGGAATTTCCTCATCAAGGTGTTGTCAAAATTTTGGATTTACTCATAGTGGCGAAAGTGGATAATGTCTTGTCTTTCAGGAGTTAAGTTCTCAGTGATCATTAATGGAACTCCTATAGGTTTTTTCAATGCTTCACAAGGGGTTAGGAAAGGCGACCCACTCTCACTATTTCTCTTCATTATTATGGCAGAGGCATTAAGCAAATTCATCCTCTTGAAGCATAATCAAAGCCTATGGAAAGGAGTGCAGATAGCAAGCTCAAGTATTTTAGTTACTCATTCCCTTTTTGCTAATGATACCCTCTTATTCAACAAATCAACATTAGCAGAAGCTAAGCAGGTCAAAGAGGTCCTTGATAAGTGCTCATTTGCATCTGGGCAAAAAATCAATTTAGCAAAGTCCAAAATTTATATTTTAAATACTCCTGAGGATTTGCAAAAGAAAATTGTGAGAACTTTGGGCTTTCAAGAAGTTGAGCTACCTTGTGCGTACTTAGGGACTCCATTCTTCAAAGGTGCAAATAAAGCTCACTACTAGGACAAGTTGATTAACATACTTAAAGCAAGAATCGTATTATGGAAAGCAAGATGGCTCTCTCTATCAGGTAGAATTCTTCTAATTAAATCAGTTCTTCCTTCAATTCCAAATTATTTTCTTCTTGTTCTTAAAGCTCTAGCATCAGTAATTTCAGAAATAGAAAAGATCATAAGGTCTTTCCTCTAGAAAGGAAACATTAACGAGCAAAAAAAGTACCTCTAATTTCGCTTGAGGACTGGCTAAGGGAAATAAGCAAGGGGGGGCTAGAGTCCAAAATCTCTCATGGACAAACAAAGAATTTGGGGCTAAACTTGTATGGAAAATATATACTAACCTAGAGGCCAAGTGGACAAAGATAATGCAAGTCAAATATTTAGATAGTGAAAATCCAACAAGAATTTTAACAGTGGAAAACCCTCCAAAGGGTTCTGCTATCTGGAATTTCATCATAAACAATAGGAATCTCATTTCAAGATACTCATCTTGGGAGGTAAATGATGGGAAGAGTGTAAAGTTTTGGGTAGACTCTTGGAATGGAAAACCTCCATTGGCAGAAGTTCGGGAACTACAAGAAGTAAGGGAAACCTTATCTGAGGCTTGGGGTATTCATCTGTTAGATTATGTGCAATCATCAGATCCATTAGCTGGGAAGGTAGTGTGGAAAAAACCTCCTATCAGCCTCATCTCTTCTCAATTGTCAGATATTTATTGCAATATTATGAAGGAAAGAATAGTGTATTTATCTGCAAAGCAAGACAAAATCATTTGGGCAACATAAAAATGTGGGACATATTATGTGAAAGAA
Source organism: Sequoia sempervirens (assembly GCA_007258455.2). Lineage (NCBI taxonomy): Eukaryota > Viridiplantae > Streptophyta > Pinopsida > Cupressales > Cupressaceae > Sequoia > Sequoia sempervirens. The sequence continues at coordinate 104,701,560 of VDFB02058242.1, forward strand.
GGTTATGCAGTTCTAAGTCAATCGGAAAACTCCTTTAAGCCCCAACGTGCATTTACCTTTTGTTGGAATAACAAAGTCTTACCTAAAGCAGGTAGCTTTGTGTGGCTTGCTCTACAAAAAAGAATCCTTACAAGTGATTGTCTAGTAAGTGTCCACTATGTGAGCAAGAGTTTGAAACAACTGATCATTTGTTTATCCAATGTAATTTTTCCATTCAGTGTTGGGTTTTCATCAAGAGAAAGTTAGATCTTCATTTTCCTCTCCCAAACACAATATGGGATCTCTTCTAGAGTTGGCCTCTTCTTTACCAATCTTCAATTCTTTGCTTGTATTTGGTACATGGTCCCAGTAATTGTGATATGGAACATTTGGTGGGAAAGAAACATGAGAATCTTCAGGAAAACTAAATCTTCAATTGAGTTGACATTAGTCAAAATTGAAAAAGCAGTATCAGAAGGGGTAAACACTTGTGTACAAAAATAAAATTTCATAAACTCTTTGTTTACAAACTGGGATAGTTTCATTTTGAAGAATTGGAAAGGTATTAAATTGTTGTTTGATGGTAGCCTTCTAAAAAATAACACCAATAAAGTTGACAGAAACTCAATTGTATGGATCCCTCCACAAGAGGGATTTTCCAAATAGAATTTCAATGGGGCATCCAAAAGTGAATTAGGCCAGTCAAGGGCAGGAATCTGTATTAGAAACTCGGCAGGGGATATCTTGGCAGCCTCTTCAATCCATTTAGTTCATGGTATGAATAATAGCGCAGAGGCACAAGCTTTATTATTTGGATTAGAATTGGCATCAAACTTGGGGATTGCAAATATTCACATAGAAGGCGATTCTTTGATAATTATTAATGCATGCATATCAAGAAAGGTTCAGAATTGGAATTTAAGTTACATTTTAAAGAAAGCATGGGCTTTGATAGATGGCTTTAGTGCTTCCATTATTACCCTCACATACAGGGAAGGTAATAGGATAGCAGATTATGTTGCCAATCTTGGTTGCAAGAACAAGGAGTTAAATGTTTTGCACAGCATAAACTAGTTAAAAGCAATTCCTCAGCTATTTGACCTAATTCAACAAGAAGCAAAGAGGTAATCTTGTTTTCGAATGGTATAAACTTATTTCAAAGAGGCTCTTTGACTAACTCTTCATTTTCAAAGTTATGAAGCAAACCCACCATGGTTGTCATATGCCAAATAAACTCTGAGCTGGAGGTATAAGCATGTGACAAATCCATTGTGGATATCTTATGCCAAATCAACTCCAAGATGGATTTATAAGCATTTGATTTGAGGTCTTTTCGAGGTAATAATTAATCGTTAAGCCTCATGGTTATATGTAGCAGATTAAAGGATGATTCACATCAGCTATTAAGGACCACTCTTATCACTTGATGATGTGATCATGTCTGATAATGTCCATTTATTCCATGTTAAGTTGCATTAGTCCTTTCAAATTAGCTGCTAAATATATTTTATATTTTCAGCGTACTTGTAAATGATGATTTATAGTGTGATACCAACCATTTTGCATTTGGGCATTTGTCTAGCATGAGCCAAAATTCAAAGGAGTACACAAATGTGTTAAATGCTCAGCCTTTCACACATCTTCTCATTATGAATATGCACTCCATTTAGATAAAATTTGGCATTAAATAGGCATTCAAAGGAAGTCATTTGCACAGTTCAAAGCAATAACAGAAAGGTAGTGAGAGGCAATAGAATTATGCGGTCTTAAGAATTGGCACTTTGTCATTACAGTCCAAGCTTAATGACATTTCGCCCATGGAATCTGAGGGCTTCGTTACTAGTCAAGCCGTGGGAGAGATCAGTGGAAGAATACCTCACTCGAGATGTCCTGAAAATGAGGTTCATCATAGATAATTAAAGAGTTGAAGATGGCATTTGTATCATCTTGGGACTCGAAATCACCAGTCCGCGGGCGTGTCAAATTATCTTCCCCTCGCAGGTGATCTCCATTTTTCTATCAAATGCTCTTGATTTAATATAGTCTTTGGTTGAATTGGCTAGGAAGTATATCAAAGTTCAATATATTTTGGATAACGTAATTCTCCGTGCGGTTCAAAACTATAATTTCTTTACTGGGGAAGGGTTTATTGGAGGGTTGTTTCTGAGGGTTTTTGTGCAAAAAAGGCAATGCTTTGAAGAGATTTTCGATGCCATTAGACTGGCTTTACAGTTTAATGATGACAATATTCTGTTGCACGCCTTAAGGAAACACCTGAGGCATACTTTTTCTGTGATGGAATTGGAAATCAAGGAGAAATATTATGGCCTAGCTTATCTCCATGCATTTGTCCCACCTCCTCCATGCAATGGTGTTCTTCTGGACCTTCAGCTTGGAGTCAACCTGCCAATTTGAGGACAATATCACATTCAAATGGCTCCAAGTCGGGTGCATAATAGAGCTCAAGCACATTCGTCCTTGGTGGTTGCGTCGCGTCCAATTTCTCACTCTAATCTACAAAGAGCCCATGTTCATAGCAGAAGAATTTTTGAGAGGGGTCTTCAATTGGCAGAGGGATTAGAAGGGCATGATGAAAATTAGGTTAATGGGGTCATTGAAAAGGTGAAAATGTTTTTAATGGGTTTTTCAAATTTGTTGGGGCTTTAAATTTGTAATCAATGGGTTAAGGCCACATTTGATGGGTTTCCTTTTTTGGTAAATTTTCATATAGTGGGATAGTATAAGTTCGGGGATGGTGCTTTGGGTTCCCAGTGCTGAATTTTGTGTTCTCAACATGCCTTATAATCTTCAAAATTATACGAAATCGAACAAACTTGTAGTTTAATTTTGAGCTATAACTAGAGGTTTCTTACTGGTTCTTCCTGCTAGTATGCCCTTTGAACCATTTTATGTAATTATCTATTTATATAATATAATATTATAAGTGGTTCACCACTTTTCGCTTTAAAAAAAAAATTGTTCTACAGATCTTAAATGCAATTTTTTTTCCCAATGTGTAATAAATCACTTAGCAAAATGACAATTTTCTTGTGCATACAATAACTTTTTTTTAGAATTTCAAAGTATAGATTTAACAACAAAAACCAAAGGCAATCAGAGTTACAAAAATGCACCCACATAGTTCTTAGCACATTTGTATAAGGATAGATTCGCCCAAGGGTGTGAGTATTTTCTCAAGGTTCTGAAAAATGAAAAATGCAAATTTTGAGTTATTGTTTGTGTTCTTTGTTTCAAGTTGCAAACTGTTATTACTATGACAATTTTTTCCAGATTTTGATGTCTAAATGAAAATGCTGTTGGTTCTTAGTTGTGATCATATGGTTTGTCCTTGATGACAAAATCCCTTTTAGTTGATTCTACTTGTTGAAAGTTTCAGATTGGTTTCTCTTGCTTTATCTTGGTACAGTTTTGTCTATATGGTTTACATGTCTTAGCATTCAGTGGACAGTTTACATTCAAAATTTTAATATCTTATGGTACTGTTCAGTTTGAGCTTCGTGCAGTCTCAGGTTATCTTATTTATACATTGTTTCGGTGACAAGAAAGTTCATATCGACATGTTTTGGTCAAGGGTTTCCCGATCCATATTGTTTTTCTGCTTGTATGAGTCTATTTTGCCTATCGGCAAGACTTATTTGATGTCACAGCGATCGGGATCCATCTCCAGGCGTCTTTCAGCATGACATTCACGTGGTTTTAGTGAAAGAGGAAAGGTCTATCGGCATGAGTATTTTTCACCGGGGAGAGGTCTTTCTGAATGAGTCGGGTCTCACAGACTAATACATGAGGTGGTTCATCGACGTATGTGATCCTTCATCGGCATTGTCTCTTGGCGAGTTTGAAATTGTTACATCGACCGAAGGAAAAGGAACATATCAGCAGGAGTGTTGCATTCGGTATGTGGTCTCACCGAAGACATATTGTCTCACCGACTGTGCACCGAAAGGTCTTATCGGCAAAGGTTGTGGCTTCGCTGAAATGTCATAGCGATTTCGTGGTGTCTTACTGACTTGTGCACAAAGGTTATATCGGTATGAGTTAATGATATTCAGAGTGATGTCTCAACGACTTTGTTGGGTCTTTCCGACATAAGGGTTTTATCTAAATTATCGGGAGGAGTCTCACCAAACAACACATTGAAAGATTCACTTCAGCCAGACATGTTGCTTTCGGTGTGAAGTCATAGCGAATTTACATTGTCATACCGACCGACAACATAAAGGTATACATCTCGGTAAGAGTTAGGGTTTTCGGTGTGAGGTCTCAGCGAGTGACCTCCGGTCTCACCGATGGAACAAAAAAGGACTTTGTCGGCATAGGATCAGTCTTGTCTCAACGACACACAAGATGGTTGGTGACTTTCGGTATGACTCAAGAATTCTACGAGAGGTCTCCCCGATGACGGTATGCTATAGCGACCCTCATAAGATAGAAGGATGCATCGGCGAGAGAACCATTATGTTACAACGACTTACAAGGGATAAAGTAATTTGGTGAAACTTAATGAAATCTATGAAACGTCTTCCCGACAGCAGAATGTCACAGTGACACATAAAAAAGGGCTTTCGGTGAAACACAGTGTGATCTGCATAGGGTCTTTCCGATATCAAAAGGTTACAGCGATAGTGAATGAAACGAAAAGGGGATCTCGGTAAGAAATTTCTTATGTCTCAGCGATTGGAAAGAACATAACATATGGGCTTTCGGTGTGACATAATGTATTCGTTATGTCTTCTCCCTGACTCTGATGGGTCATGGCGAAAGCAATAACTAAGGGGAATGATTGGCGATTTAATTGCCTTTGGCAGGACTATCTGGTTGTCTCAGCGAATGGTTAACGAAGACTCAAACACTATGGCCGACATGGGAATTTCTAAATATAGGTGCAGGCCGACATCATTGGTTGGCATCGAATCTCTGAGTATAGTTATTCATGCTTTAGAGGTTATGATTTACTGTGGTGGGCAATCGTGCTTTTTAAGCAGTGAAATGATTTCATACGTTTCAGATTTGTTGTTTTCTGATTATGGGTTTTCAAAAATTCAAGTTTGAAATTTAGGGTTTTCTGAAAACAATCGAATGGGCATTTGGGTCATCAAAAATTAGTTTCTAAATGATATTTGTGCTCATTAAATGTTATTCTCTGCAGTGTCGAGGATGACTCTTAGCTAGGTGAAATGGCTCTTGTATTGGCAAATTAATTTCACTTTGATTTATGATTGCTAGTTTATTGACAACCTATTGGAGAGGCGTTACTCCTACAAACATTTACTTTTCTGACACATTCCTAAAATGGCAAGAAAGTTTCAATTTCCTCTGATAAACGAATCTTTGAAGATTCTTCTTCATGACAGACATACTTGAAATGTATATAAAAACCAGTATTGAAAAACTGTAAAAATAGGTGTGGGAACTGGATGTAATTCTGGAATATTGTTCCCAGGGTATTAGAAGCAGAGAGTTATGAGCTTAACTGAAAACAGAGAGATCCTTTGATATATTTATTATTGTTCTGAAAATAATTTGAGGGGTTGGTGCTCCTTGAAATTGGTGTTTCAAAATGAGGGGTTGGTGCTCCTTGAGTTGGTGCTCAGAAATTAGCCTATAAGGCGTTGTTAACAGTGGTTTTTGAACATTAAGCCTGTAAGGCAGTTTAGGAGTGGTTTTTCTACCCCAAGAGGGTTTTCCACTCGGCAAATCCTTTGTCTTATGGTCTCTTTGTTTTGATGTCATAATGTTTCTTGATTGTGATAATTTTTATCAGTCTGAAACTTTTTGAATGATAGTTCCTTCATATCTGCAAATATTTAGTTCAAATATCTTGCACAAGTCATTGCTGAAGAGTCTAATTCAAAAGAAAGCTTAAAAGTTCTCATTTGATTCATTGCTCAAGAATAGTTATAATTTTCTAAAGGTGTTTGTTGTCTCAATACCTTTCTTGTCTTTAAAGTTGCATTCAAATCAATTGTTTAAGAAGTGAGTCAATAATGTTGATCATCATTTGCACAGTCTTATGAGTTGCACCTGCAATGTCATCATGCTTTGATTGTTAATCAATGTCAGCCATAACTGTTTTGGAAAATGAAAGATATCTCACTCAAATCACATTTTCATAAGTTGTCTACTGAGTTAATGTTGTCATATCTTTGTGCTTTCAAAAGTGATTACTCTACTCTAATGTTGAAAGAAAAGGAAATCAGAATTAAAAATCTTGGTCGAAGTTGAAAAAGTTTAGACACTGATTCACCCCCCCCTCTCAGTGTCTGTCCATAACTCCAACAATTGGTATCAGAGCGTAGGGTCCTCTGATAGGTCTAAACCACCTAGGATTGTTCCTGGTTTCTTGGAGTACTTTGGTTAATATGGGAAAGAACAAAAGGAATAAGAGAAAAAGATGTTCTCAGCAAAATGTTATTCATCATGTTCAACTTGAATCTAGTATAAGGAATAACGAGGAAGAATTCATAAACAGTAGCTCTGAGATGGTAGAGTATCCTTGATTTGGAACTCCTCAGTTCGAAGGAACAAACTTTATTATATGGAAAAATAGGATGGAAACATACTTACTTTCTTTAGGATCTGAAGTGTGGGCAGCAGTTGAAAAGGGTTGTTCTACATCTGCAACATCTCCTTCCACTCTTGAGGAGAAGAAAGCACTTGAATTCAATACCAGAGCTATAAATGCTATTTTTAATAACTTGCCAAATAAATTCATTACAAAAGTCATTCATTACAGCAGTGCTAAGGAAGTTTGGGACAAGTTGACTGAAATGAATCAGAATAGTGAGTTACAAGAGGAGATATATTTGGATACTAAAATAAGTTGTGAAACATCTGAGAGTGAAGAAGGTGTAAACCTTCATAGTTTTGAAAAGAAGTACAAGGATATCATTAATGAATATTTAAATGATCAAGAAACTTGTGTAAAAGTAGATCAATCTTTGAATGAAGTTAACTCTGAACAGGAATATGATGAACCAGAAAGTGAGGTTGATTTGGAAGGTGAACTCCTATGTGCCTTAGATACTATTAAGAAGCTTAGAAAATATAACCAGTTTTTAACAAGACAACTTCAACAAGAAGAGAGTTTGGAAGTCAAGTTAAAAGACAAGGATGAATTGTGTAATAAACTAGAAAATGAGATTGATTCTTTAAAGAAATGTTCAGATAATGATTCCTTGTTAAAATAACTAACTCTTAAGGATGATATGATTATAAGTCAGAAAATTGAAATTGAAGAATATAAGAGGATAGCAGACGTTGTGAGTTCTGATTTGGAGATTAAAAAGATTGTTTGTCTAAAAATTGAAGAAGAGGTAGTTGCTTTAAGAAAAGAGCTTGAAAGTATCAAGGCTCAATCTGGTAAAATTTAGAAATTTGATCATAGTACTAATATATTGAATGAGATGTTGGGCAGGCAAAAGCATTCTAAAGATCTTATAGGAGTGGGATATGAGGTTGGACAAAGCTCTGCAGATAAATCTAAACATGAAACAGTGTTTACTACTTCAGATGGAAAGAATTTTACAGCCAAGCAAACACCAAGAATGAAGGTTGATCTTGGTTACAGTATTGCTGCATCAAAGGATAACATTGACACTAGAAGACAATCTAAAGGTATTCATAGAGAAAGGAAAAATGTCTTCAGATCTTCACATCCTTGGCATGATCATTCATTCAGGGTATAATCATTCTTTCCAAGGATATTGTTATGTTTGTAATGACTATGGTCATAAGGCAATTGATTGCATAAGATGGTCAAATAAGAATCATTCTAATGTCCCTAGAAATGAGGATGTGGTGTGTTACAACTGTAACAATTTTGGTCACTTGAGAAGAGACTGTAGAATAAATACAAGTGATAATAATGTAGGGAACAATGCTGGAAATGTCTGTAGGAAGTCTTCTATTTCTTAGAACAATCACAAAGTCATTTGTTTCAGATGTAATAACATTGGACATAAAGTACAACAATGCAGATTCAATAGAAAGACAGGTACTTTAAGAAAACAAGTGAAAAAGTATTCATTGGAGTGGAGAAGAAAGAGCAATCAAGATGACAAGAAGAGCAATAAAGATGCTTCTGAGAAAACTCCTTGTGCACTCCTTGCACAAGTGTTGCCTTCCAGGTCTTGAGAAGAAGCAAAGACTCAAGGGGAGTCTATTATGGTAATATATTTTACCCCTATGGAGTCTAGAATGAGGTATGACATCTTGCATTTGCTTTTGGTGGTATAAGATGTTAAGGAATGTTTTTGCTTGGTCTAGTGGTTGACAGTTTTCAAAAGTTTTTGAAATGACAGTGCACTTTGTTTTTAAATGAACTCTTTGGATGCTTGGGTTTTGGAAATAATGGTATGACCTTATGACATCTTTGAGCGGTATGGAGACATATAGATGCGTTCCTCAATATATTAAAAATAAGAAAACCTTTGTTCTGAAGTGATGTCGATGTATTTATCTTTGGAGAACATTGATTGAAAAACATGTTTGATGTTATAAGTTATTTTTGTGATGATATTATTTGATGTTGTGTGAGGGCTGAGATTAATTATCTTTGGTATTTTTCATTGTTCTTGGTGTGGTAATAGAAGTTCTCATATGGACTGAGGATGGGTGTACAAGAACAAATTGATGATGAATTATGCAGTATACATGCTTTCAAGTTATATTTTGTGTATGAAAAGAGTAAAATGATGTGTGTCGTTTGAAGAAGAATAACCAGTATCATTGGTCTTTGATATGTATTGTCATGGATAGTGACTGAGGTTACTTGTGCTGAGAAGAGGTTGGTTGTTTGTGCTAAAATTCTGGTATTGCTAGATTGAAGTTAATAAAATTGAATGTGGAGTAGGTGATCTTGAATGTGCCTTGATCGAACATGACAAAGAAGGTGGTATGTTCAAGTAACAGGTCTTCAATCTTTAGGTATCAATTTGGTTTGTTACATTATAATATTTTGGTACCGTTGCTTTGGCATTGATGATATGGACCGAGTTTCTTGAAAAGGACATATTGTTATTTTTGCTATGATATCAGCATGTTACAATCTTACTGCTCTCCTACAAATATGTCTACTGCACTATTGCTCTATTTGCAGCCTGTTCTTATGGTATTTGGTTGGCTTCTCAGTTGTGTTTCCTGGCATTGCACATTCTTCTCTTCTATCCTTTGTCATTGAGGCAAAAAGGGGGAGAGTCATTTGTGTTTTGCCATCAAGGACAAAGGGGGAGTTTGTTGGTTCTCAGTTGTGATCATATGGTTTGTCCTTGATGACAAAATCCCTTTCAGTTGATTCTACTTGTTGAAAGTTTCAGATTGATTTCTTTTGCTTTATCTTGGTACAGTTTTGTCTATATGGTTTACATGTCTTGGCATTCAGTGGGCAGTTTACATTCAAAATTTTAATATCTTATGGTACTGTTCAGTTTGAGCTTCGTGTAGTCTCAAGTTATCTTATTTATACATTGTTTCGGTGACAAGAAAGTTCATATCGACATGTGTTGGTCAAGGGTTTCCCGATCCATATTGTTTTTCTTCTTGTATGAGTCTGTTTTGCCTATCGACAAGAATTATTTGATGTCACAACGATCGAGATCCATCTCCCGGCGTCTTTCGGCATGACATTCACATGGTTTTAGCGAAAGAGGAAAGGTCTATCGGCATGAGTATTTTTCATCGGGGAGAGGTCTTTCTGAATGAGTCGGGTCTCACTGACTAATACATGAGGTGGTTCATTGGCGTATGTGATCCTTCATCAGCATTGTGTCTTGGCGAGTTTGAAATTGTTACATCGACCGAAGGAAAAGGAACATATCGGCAGGAGTGTTGCATTCGGTATGTGGTCTCACCGAAGACATATTGTCTCACCGACTGTGCACCGAAAGGTCTTATCGGCAAAGGTTGTGGCTTCACTGAAATGTCATAGCGATTTCGTGGTGTCTTACCGACTTGTGCACAAAGTTTATATCAGTATGAGTTAATGATATTCAGAGTGATGTCTCAACGAATTTGTTGGGTCTTGCCGACATAAGGGTTTTATCTAAATTATCGGGAGGAGTCTCACCGAACAACACATTGAAAGATTCACTTCGGCCAGACATGTTGCTTTTGGTGTGAAGTCATAGCGAATTTACATTGTCATACCGACCGACAACATAAAGGTATACATCTCGGTAAGAGTTAGGGTTTTCGGTGTGAGGTCTCGGCGAGTGACCTCCTGTCTCACCGATGGAACAAAAAAGGACTTTGTTGGCATAGGATCAGTCTTGTCTCAGCGACACACAAGATGGTTGGTGACTTTTGGTATGCTTCAAGCATTCTACGAGAGGTCTCCCTGATGATGGTATGCTATAGCGACCCTCATAAGATAGAAGGATGCATTGGCGAGAGAACCACTATGTTACAATGACTTACAAGGGATAAAGTCTTTCGGTGAAACTTAATGAAATCTACGAAACGTCTTCCCGACAACAGAATGTCACAGCGACACATAAGAGATAAAAGGGCTTTCGGTGAAACACAGTGTGATCTGCATAGGGTTTTTCCGATATCAAAAGGTTACAGCGACAGTGAATGAAACGAAAAGGGGATCTCGGTAAGAAACTTTCTTATGTCTCAGCGATTGGAAAGAACATAACATATGAGATTTCGGCGTGATATAATGTATTCGTTATGTCTTCTCCCCGACTCTGATGGGTCATGGACAAAGCGATAACTAAGGGGAATGACTGGCGATTTAATTGCCTTTGGCAGGACTATCTGGTTGTCTCAACGAATGGTTAACGAAGACTCAAACACTATGGCCGACATGGGAATTTATAAATATAGGTGCAGGCCGGCATCATTGGTTGGCATCAAATCTCTGAGTATAGTTATTCATGCTTTAGAGGTTATGATTTACTGTGGTGGGAAGTCGTGCTTTTTAAGCAGTGAAATGATTTCATACGTTTCAGATTTGTTGTTTTCTGATTATGGGTTTTCAGAAATTCAAGTTTGAAATTTAGGGTTTTCTGAAAACAATCGAATGGGCATTTGGGTCATCAAAAATTAGTTTCTAAATGATATTTGTGCTCATTAAATGTTATTCTTTGTAGTGTTGAGGACGATTCTTAGCTGGGTGAAACGGCTCTTGTATTGGCAAATTAATTTCACTTTGATTTATGATTGTCAGTTTATTGACAACCTATTAGATAGGCGTTACTCCTGCAAACATTTACTTTTCTGACACATTCCTAAAATGGCAAGAAAGTTTCAGTTTCCTCTGATAAACGAATCTTTGAAGATTCTTCTTCATGACAGACATACTTGAAATGTATATAAAAACCAGTATTGAAAAACTGTAAAAATAGGTGTGGGAACTGGATGTAATTCTGGAATATTATTCCCAGGGTATTAGAAGCAGAGAGTTATGAGCTTAACTGAAAACAGAGAGATCCTCTGATATATTTATTATTGTTCTAAAAATAATTTGAGGGGTTGGTGCTCCTTGAAATTGGTGTTTCAAAATGAGGGGTTGGTGCTCCTTGAGTTGGTGCTCAAAAATTAGCCTATAAGGCATTGTTAACAGTGGTTTTTGAACATTAAGCCTGTAAGGTAGTTTAGGAGTGGTTTTTCTACCCCAAGAGGGTTTTCCACTCGGCAAATCCTTTGTCTTATGGTCTTTTTGTTTTGATGTCATAATGTTTCTTGATTGTGATAATTTTTATCAGTCTGAACCTTTTTGAATGATAGTTCCTTCATATATGCAAATATTTAGTTCAAATATCTTGCACAAGTTATTGCTGAAGAGTCTAATTCAAAAGGAAGCTTAAAAGTTCTCAGTTGATTCATTGCTCAAGAATAGTTATAATTTTCTAAAGGTGTTTGTTGTCTCAATACCTTTCTTGTCTTTAAAGCTGCATTCAAATCAATTGTTTAAGAAGTGAGTCAATAATGTTGATCATCATTTGCACAGTCTTATGAGTTGCACCTACACTGTCATCATGCTTTGATTGTTAATCAATGTCAGCCATAACTATTTTGGCAAATGCAAGATATCTCACTCAAATCACATTTTTATAAGTTGTCTAATAGGCTGAGTTAATGTTGTCATATCTTTGTGCTTTCAAAAGTGATTACTCTACTCTAATGTTGAAAGAAAAGGAAATCAGAATTAAAAATATTGGTCGAAGTTGAAAAAGTTTAGACACTGATTCACCCCCCCCACTCTCAGTGGTCTATCCATAACTCCAACAAATGCAAGTAATGAAAAAAAAATCAACAAAATGACAACTTTTTGAATTTAAATTTAATTAAAATTTTGATCTAAATAACTAAAAAACACTCTTAATACAACTAACATGCAATATGTATGCAACATTTTTGGATTTTTGTGAATTAAAATGATGCAAAATGTACTTTTATGTGGTTTTTTAGTTTATAGGATTAATTTTCAAAGTTGGTTACTAGGATGAAGAGGCCAGTAATCAGATAATTTTGAAGGCTTCAAGGAATAACTTAAAATCCAACCACGGGCTAAACAAGTCACCATAAACTTAGAAATAAAGTGAGAAGCTATGTGGAGATTTAGGGCTAGGGTTTAGGGTTTAATCTCTAAAAGGCTATCCCTTTAGGATATGTAATTAAAACCTATAAATTTTAGCCAATGCTAACAACCCTACTATTTCAACAACAGTACCATTCAATTGTACCACTCCCTTAGACACTAGCTTATATTTGATGCCAAGAGGATCAACTAATTTTTTGGGCATAATAGAACTAGTAGCCCCTTAATATATCATGCAATTATGGAATAAATGGTCCTCAATAATTAAAGACATATAGAAGGGAGGTGGCTTACTATTGTTATTTGTATATCCTTCCTCATTTTGGTGAATGAGGTTGACTAGAGTTATTATTACTTCATTTTACAAAGCATCACTTGGTTGATTAATTCCTTCTAATGCTTCTCGAATAAAGTCTCTCTAAGTTGGGATAGACAAGGCTTCCCACATAGTAACATTTATGTTTTCTTTCTTCATCTAATCCAAAACATTGAAAGGGACATAAATAACCTTTAGAAGACCTTTTGTAATAGCAGGGTCCACTCTTGCTTGTTGATTGGCCTAAGGCTAATTTTGTACCCTATTACCCTTGTCAATAGGTTGATATGATTGTAATATAGGATTTGTGTCTATTATACCGTCATTTGTAGCTCCTTGGGATGCTTGGGAAGTTGGCACTCAACCAGCCATAAAAGATGATTCATCTTTTATTGTCCTTCTCTTTGACCTTGTATTATTGACCATTGAATTAACACCTTTGTATAATGTAGAAAAATGGTTCTTGTCACAAAATTCCACCTCATTCCAATTCACTAATGTTGCTTCATCTAGCATTTGATCGTGCATTCTAGTAGTTTCTTGATTTGTTTCAAACTATTGTCCTAAAGGTGCCAGTGCATTTTAAACCATTAAATCTTAGCTAAACTCTCCACTTTGACATGTGTTTGATCATGAGGATGGTTGCATGAATAACACCACTCATGATTCTGAGCTAAGGTTGTTTCAGATTGTAAAAATATCCTTTGATGTACTTGTAGTAGTTGGATTAACAATGTTTAGAGGCCTAGCATAATTCCATTTATTTTTCCCTTATACATTCCCCTAGTAAGAATGCATGTTTGGTTGGTAAGATTGGTTATGGGGCTAGTAAGGCCAATTATTTTAGGCTTTATTCTTCTTGAAAGTCACCAAATAATTTCTACAACAAAATTTAGGGTTTTTAATTCATGCAATTCATATTAATGAGTAGTAGATATAGTGGGCTAGTTAGTTGCTACTACAGGTAGAGGTTCCAAGATGGGTTGTGCAGGTGGAATTTATGGAAATAAGGGCATTGGAGGCTTTGGGGATATCTTCCCAACTTGTATTAAAGAATTTTTTGCCTTTAGTGCAATGGATAAGAATTTGGAAATGTTGTCCCTCCCATGGAATGTATCACAACACCATCACTATTTAGGGTCCTTAGGTAGTAGAAGAATACATAATTAGGGGAAGATTTAACCAAGGCAGGGATCCTATCCTAGGTTTTTTGAATATAAAGTTAAATTCTCCTATGAATTCATGCAAAGATCTCTTGATTATGGTTAGCTTTTCTACAAGTAATAGGTGGCCACTCTTGTCTTCAAATTGTTCACAAAGAATTTCACCCAACTCATCTTAGTTTTGAATGGAATTGGGCTGCAAACCTATGTTCCACTATGAAACCTTATCTTTCAAAGAAGTGGCTAAAATTATAACTAGGTCTTCTATAATATTTTGGATAAAACATATGTTGACAACATCTTATATATTCTCTATAGGGCTCATAGTTATTTCACTAGTGAAAAGGTTATATATTTTAATATAGATACTGGCATATCATCTCTTTGAGCTAGGAAAAGAGGACTACCTCCATTAAAGGTGACAAAGATTTGGTTTATTAGAGCATCCATAGGGGTAGAATGAAATAACATTTGTATGATTGGGAGGAAACACTAGCAACAAGCATCCTTGGCTGAGGAAACCTACCAAAAGAAGTTTGACCAATGATGAAAAAAGTATATTTATTCTTCTATTAGAAGTAATTACTGGTAATCAAAAGACTTAGAAATCAGGTCTTGAATAAGCTCTTGTTTGAATTCTTGGTATGAAAATATTAGCACAGTCTAAAGCCAAAGATTGGAGTCGCCATACACTTATATGTGTCCAATAACTCTATTGCTAAGATCAACTCCAAATCTCTCAGTATGATGAAATATAGCTCATCGAACTAGTTCCACTAGGTATATCAAAAAAATTTCACATAGATTTAGACCCTTGTTAAACTTGTTATTCAAAAATCCAATGACGCAATGTGAATGGTATCAAGGTGTGGGACCCTTATAGTTGAGATTGAACCTCTAGAGAAGGTTAGATCCTTTATAAAACCTAGATGCATGGTGTTGATCCAACTCAACACAAATAAAATTTGAATCCCTAATCCTATGTTATTAATAGCATAAGGAAAAGAGAATAAATAATGTAGGAAAAGAAAAGGTGATGCACCAAGATTTAGATAATTTTCCTCCTTTCTCAGAATAGCACGAGGAATCAATGAAAATTGTCAAAACTCACATAGGTCTATATTCATTAAATGTTACAAATAGATATGGAGGTAAGATAAGAATTATACTTAGCATATATGTCTATAAAATTAATCAACATTTAGATATGGAGGTAAGTAAGAATCACACAACACATTAGAAATGAGAAGAGGTAAAATAAGAAATTCATTGACCCACATGCATTAAGCTAGTTACATTAATTGATAATAGCCATATTACAAATATTTAGTCTTAAAACTAAGGAGGGGCTAAGAAGGAACCCCCTACAAAAATGAGTGGCATGCCTCTTAAACTAGAAGGGGAATTGAAAATTATTTCATGGATTAAATCCTAGTTTCCCACCCCACTAATGTGCCACTTAACAGTGTCCTCTATAGATCTAATTTCCCTAGACCCTTGCCATACCTAAGAATTAATGATTCATGGGTTTGAGTGCAAGAATAAGAGAAAAATCTCATGAAATTTACTACAAAACATGACTTGGAGATGATTTTCTATTGAAAAGGGGTCTATGATAAATAACTGAGGTATGGGCATTATCTTTTCCCTTTGGATCTATGTCAAAATTCATTTAAAGCCCCGCTTGAGCTCCTTCAAATTTAATTCGGTGGTTGAAAATTATTACATGAACATTAGTGGCAGTGCAATATAGTAGCTAGAAGAAAACGTGTTTTCTAGAGTGGCCCTGTTACTATTGGTGGAGTATCAAGCCATCACTTACCCTCATGCCCATCAAACCTAGGAAAATAACATTAAATCCTTTACTTCCTTGAAAAAACCTTGATGCATTACACATTGGGCCATCGAGCCTTTGTCGAACTTCCCACCATGGGAAAGGGGATGGGATTTGGAGTAGACCAAGGGAAATGTTGAGGAGTCAAAATTTTGGGGAAGGAATTATCGTTATGACAATTTCAAAAGGGATGAAGGGATGAAGAAGTCTAAAAGTCTAATAGATAAAGGATTTTTTGGGAATCAAGGAAGGAAGGTATGGTAGGAAGGGAAGGGAAGGCCTGGAACTTTGATACTAGGAAATAACTTTAAGAAAATTTCAAGAACTTCAATAGAGTTTCAAACCTTTAGGGATGCATGGAAAGAGGAATAAAAAATGGACATGGCCGAAAGTACGAATCCAATAAGATACATAGAGAAAACAACAAAGTATCAAATTTTTAAGGATGGATAGAAAGAGATTTCGAAAAAGGGAAAGGATGAAAGCTTGATAAACTTAGAATAATTTTTGAGGATCAGGGAGAAATCATACACCATGCTATATATCAAGGTGTCAAGGAATTGGGGAAGACAAGAAATGATACACAAGGAAACAGAACCACAATAGTCTAAAAGGCCAACAAATTCAACACTTAGGCACTTTATGTTTCAGACTTCGAGGATTGAAGAGATGACAAATGAAGGGTATGTGTGGAAAGAAAAATCCAACATACCAAAAGGTTGACGACTTGATACTTAAGAAATTTTATGAGAATTCTAAGTGGGGTTTCAAGAGTGATAGGAAAGGCATGTGAAAATGGATACCTTGAAACTTTGATAAGGTGACAAACACACCACTTAGCTAATAATAACCTTCAAACTTAAAGATTTGGGAAGTCAATGAATGGTATGGATGTAAGGGAGACCTTGATAGTCTAAAAGGTTCATAAACACAATTCTTAGACAATTTTGGAATTATTAGAGTAGGGAGTCGAGATAGGTAAGAAAGGTCTATAGGTAGGGATGAACTTGAACCTTTGATATCCTCAAAAACCCAACACATGGTCAATTTTGATTTTTTTCAACTTGGGTATTCAACTAAGACATAAAAGGGGGAATTAATGCAATATCTATAGGTACCATTTCAAGAAATATGACCCATTTAGAATCTCTCAGATCTCTTATGATCAATGTGAAATGAGCGGGCCATGAAATGTCAACAATAACTACCTAACTTATTGGGTATAATTAATGCAAACCAATGAGAAACATAATGCTAAAGGTAGGAATTAGAATAAGTTAAATGTGAGAATTTATCCAACATAATTAACTTGTGTTAATATGGATTGATGAGTATTATATGTATTTCTAATGCTAGCAAAAAAATTGGTTGTGTAGATAAATAAATGTCTCTTAAAAAGAGTAACTCAATGATTTTTCCATTGTGAATGTCTCATAAAACTATAAAAAAAATAAGATTACTAAAGAAAGGTTGTATTTTGAAAATGAATGTTTTTGAATCATGTGAATCTTATTGCTAATAATTTAAGCATGTGACCATTCTAATAGTGTGAGCCTATGAAAGACACTAAAATAAAAATATTGGTATGAAACTAAATGAATGAATTATTGGTTTTCTATAATTGTTGGTTATGCCTATACTATGAGACCATAATAACATTAAGGTTTACATGTGGGATTTCACAATGAGCATGGTGAATTTGATGAGGAGTGATTAATTATATGATACATTTTAGAATCACTTTTTAAACCTTGCATTGGCCTAGAGCAATAAATTGTTTATATTAGAGCCATATTTACATTTATATGTTGTTATAGGGTTAAACTTGTGAATTGTGGAATGACTATGTTTTTGCTTTACTTGGTGTAGCATCGAAAATTGTCACCCATGGAAATTTCACTCTATGTTTCCCCCCTTAATTTATTGGACCTAATTAAGTTCCTAATTTCCTAAATTATGCATTATGATGCCTATTTTTTACCATTTTTCAATAAATTGCAATAATTGAACAAATACATTCTTTTAATGTTTTGCCCCCAACACCTCATGTTCTAGAAAATGGAGCTAGGACTCGGATGCCCTAGGGCATCTATGTCCTATTATGTCAGGACCCAATTTTTAATATGTTGGTGCCAACATTTTAACATTTGTTAAAGGATGTTGGGTGAGCATAAACAACTTCCTACACTAATCTAAGTAGGGGAGAGTTATAAAATTTTGTTTTAACACCTTTAAATAGTTACACCAAGAGAAGCACATAGAGAATAAATAAATAGAACAACAAGAATGCATAAAACAGTGACACCAAATATATGTGGGGAAAAACCTTTCAGGAAAAAAAAACCCCACCCTCCAAAAGCATAGTACTTCTCTATTATATCAAATAAGAGTTACAACATATCTCCAAGTATAAAGCTTCTACACAAGTTCTTCAAAACAAACACCTATTCTGGAGTTAACCTAATAGCACTTCATTACCTGCAAAACAAACTATGCATTCTACAATGCAAGGCACTCAATATATAGAGTGATACAAGCTTCAAGAAGCATCTAGAAGGAGAAGGGAATCCAAATCCACATGACACAATCTTCCATGCCATAGACATGCATTTGGAAACATGTAACATATTCCCTTGCGCCCCTTATAATGGTCAAACATGCAAATATTCCTTCCTCAAGCTTGGGCACCTAGAATATATTAAAAATAGGTTATGAAAGATGTCTTATAGATCTTGCAACTGTCATAGAATTTGTCATAGCTAACAACGCTTACAACTATAAGAGAATCTGTCATAACTGACCAAGAATAGCTGATTCTCTTATAGCCTACCATAGCCCAACTTGGGTTTCAGCTTTCACCCATGCATGAAGATTCCTTATGATGCATCATAGAATCTGTCATAGGTCAAATATTCCAAAGTGGGATTCCTATGTCCACTTGGGATGATTATGTGTCATCCAGTCACTTCCAACGAGGATGCCACCTAGTCGGTGGGTCCCAATTTGTGACATGACACCATAGGCAATGAAATAATACAAAATAATACAATAATACATCAATTAAATCAATATTATGACTCTAAGGTTGAGACGCCTTAATCCCAACATTCTCCCACTTGTTGAAAACCTGCCAAGAGTCATACAAAATCATCTACTTAGGGCCCCAAGGCCCGTGGAATCATAACACCATCTGAAATTCTTCATTCTCACTAGTTATGTTAGCGCATCTACAACATTCACCAAAGTGTCAACCTTTTCTAGGTTCAACTTTCCATCTTCTACCATATCTCAAACAAAATGATACTGAACATCAATGTGCTTTTTTTTTGGCATGGAAGGTAGGATTCTTAGCCAGGAAAATTGCACTTTGTTTGTCACAACAAACTATAATTTGTCCTGCATCTAAATCAATATTAGAACACAATATCTTAAGCCAAATAGCTTCCTTATAGGCATGAGTGGCTACCATATACTCTACCTCTGTCATGGACAATGCGACTACAGCCTGTCGCTTACTCATCCAATTGATAGCACCATCAAACATCATAAATATGTAACCACTGGTGGATCTTCTATTGTCAATGTCACCTGCCCAATCTAAATCCACATATCCATGAATACTTACAAAATGCTGAGGTCTAGTAGGATAACCATGAAAACACAAGGCATACTCAAAAGTGCCCTATAAATATCTGAACACTCTCTTAATAACATCCCAATGCACTCATCCAGGATTATCCATAAAACTGCTAGGGACTCCCATTGCTTGGGAAATTTTTGGTCTCGTACACACCATCACATACATCAGGTACTGCCAACTACACTTGCATATGGTACTCTAGTCATGTCCTCCATCTTTGTAGGAGATTTTGGAAATCATTCACAGAAAGCTTCATCCCTTGCATCATAGGAACAACTAAATGTCTGTAATCTACCATGTTGAATCTCTCCAACATCGAGTTCACATACTTGCTCTAGCTTAACCAAATCTTTATATTAGCTTTGTCTCTCGTGATCTTCATTCCCAAAATGTACCCAGTTGCACCTAGGTCTTTCATCTCAAACTATACTGATAATTGAAACTTCAAATATGAAATCATACTTTTACCATTCCCAATAAACAACATATCATCTACGTACATAGGACAATAATGAGAATGTGACCATTATCAGTTTTAAAGTATACACAATGGTCAAATTTAGATCTTTGAAATCCCAAAGACAACACATAGGTATCAAACTTTTGATACCAAATTCTAGGAGACTATTTCAAACCATAAAAATACTTCTTCAATTTGAAAACCAAATTTTCTTTAGATTTCTTAATGAAATGCTCTGGATGTGACATGTAAATCTCTTCCTCCAAGTCACCATGAAGGAATTTTGTCTTCACATCCATCTATTCCACTTCTAATTCATATGTAGCTACAAGTGATAACATAATCCAGATAGATGTAATCTTTGCTACAGGAGAGAATATCTCCCCATAATCAATTACCTCCACCTAAGAAAACCCCTTAGCGACCAACCATGCCTTATACTTCTCAACACTACCATCAAGACCATACTTTTTCTTGAAAACCCATTTACAACCAACAGGTTTACATCTAGCAGGCAAAGGTACCAAATCCCAAGTCTTTTTTTTCTTTAAAGAAGCCATCTCTTCATCCATGGATTGCATCCAAGAACCTTATGCATTCATACCCATTGCCTCTCTAACTGTCCTAGGCTCATTAGTGAACTAGTAATCAAAGAAAAGATGCAACTGGAATCCAATAATGAATAACCAAACCTTTTTAGTTGTTGCCTAACTCGTGTAAACCTCCTCAAAGGATGAGGTTGAGGTTCTCCTTCTTCTATAGAACTTTCAGAGCTACTTGAGCTCTCCTCATCATCAGGTCCAACAGGAGTACACAATTCTTCTTTCTTCAGAGTAGGTGGAATCTAAACTACCTCCTTCTTTTGTTTTTCCTCTTTCTCTAGTTACAACTCAACAGTGGAAGGTTGCATCTCTTTGAAAATCACACTTCTGTTGTAGAGAACCTTTTGAGGTTCTAGATCCAAAAGCTTGCACCCTTTCACATCGACACAATAGCCAATAAAGATACACTTAACGACCTTGTTCTCCAACTTAGACCTCTTCTCAATTGGAACATGAGCGTAAGCTTCACAACCAAATACTTTGAGATGTCTCATCAAATGCCTTTTACCAGAGCACGCCTCCATGGTTGTCTTTCCAACAAGCGCTGATGTAGGAGATCTATTGATCAAATAACATGCAATGGCTACCGCTTCAACCCAAAACTTCTATTCAAGGCTAGCACCACTCAACATACTCCTAGCCCTCTCCATCAATGTTTTGTTCATGATCTCTACAACTCCATTTTTTTGTGGAGTGTAGGGAGTTGTCTTATGTCTCTCAATCCTGTGCTCTTTACAAAACTTGTCAAAATCTATGGAACAAAACTCACCACCATTACTAGTCCTCAAACACTTAATATTTTCGCTAGTCTAATTTTCTACCAAGGCCTTAAACTCCTTAAATCGACTAAAGACTTTAGCTTTACTTCTGAGGAAATAAACAAATGTCCTACTATAATCATCTATGAAAGAAACAAAATATACATATTTTGATTATGAAGGAACATTTGTAGGACCAAAAACATTTGAATGAACATAGTCCAAAACACCAGAAGACTTATGAGAACTAGAGTAAAAAGAAACACAGTTTTGTTTTCCATATACACAATGTTCACAAAAGTCGAACTTGAGATTTCAAACATCAACGCCTTCTACAAGTCTCTTCTTTTTTAGGGTTCTAAGACCCTTCTCACCAATGTGACCAAGTCATTGGTGCCATAACATTGTTTTCTTTGCAGGAAGCTTCATTTCCATGGAATGAGCACCCTTAGGTACCCAAAATGCACGACCATTGGATGTAGCTACAACACACTTCTTCTCTGCATGATTTGATGGTGAGGATGAAGAATCCAAAGATATCTTCTTCTTCGATACATTAGAAGAACTATTGCAATGTATATGCATGCATCAAACTAAAACGAAGTGCCAATACAAACTCCCTTAGCTAACACCACATATCATCTAGTCATCTTGCATCCTCCAACCAGAGAAAACAACTTGCACTCCCGAACCATTCAATTTACTTACAAAAAGCAGGTTTCATGCCAAACCTGGGATATGCAAGAAACCATCAATCCCCTTCACTCATCTATTAGGAAATCTGATTTTGACTCTTCTACGACCAACAATCTTCAAGTGAGAGTCATCACCTAGGTACACCTCTCCGCCATTGTACTCCTCATACTTTGAGAACCAATATATATGAGAAGTCATGTGAAAGGATGCACACGAATCTATCAACCACACATCATCTGATGCATGGGTTTCCAAGGTTGCAATAAATGCTTCTTCATCATTTTGAGATGATTTCTTAGATTCAGAATTAGAGAAAGATTTTTTTTTCTTCTTCTCCTTCTTGCAATCTTTCTGAATGTGACTAGTTTTACCATAATTCCAACATTTTTCCTTGGACTTCTTTCTTACCAGGAGACTTAGATCTCCCCAGAGACTTTGACTTAGATTTCTTGTCTTTCTTTTTGCCTCTCTCCTTTGGTCTGCCACGAACTGCAAGGGCCTCTTTGGCCATCTTAGAAGACTTCCTTTTCATCTCTTCAGATAATAATGAGGCAACAACCTCATCCATATTGAAGGTGTAAGTAGTGCTTCCAATAGCCATTACCAGGTGATCCCAAGAGTTTGGCAATGAACACAAAAGGAGCATGCAATGGTCTTGTTCATCAACCTTGTCCCCAATGGAACCTAGTTGTGCAACCAACATGTTAAAAGAGTTAAAGTGATTTGTAATGGATCCTCCATCTTCCATTTTAGAGAATACATCTTTTTTCTTAGGAAAAGCTTGTTTACCAGGGATTTAGCCTAATAGACATCACCAAGCTTCTTCCATAGAGAAGCAAAATTTTTCTCTTCATGGACATTCAGGATGAAAGAATCAGCCAAATAGAGTCTCATAAGACCCCTGGCTTTCCTATGCATGAGATCCCAATCCTCTTGTTTCATGCCTTGTGGCATGGTTCTAGAAATTACAAGCCATAGATCACAATCTACAAGCATGTCTTCCATTTTGAACTTCCACAACTCAAAATTACTGTCGTTAAACTTCTCCGTGTCAATCCTCCTAGATGTGCCTACCATCTCTTTCTTGCAACAAGGTCATGAAATACGCTTTTGCAAAACTCCCATTGAAACAAAGATCAACTAAAAAACCCTTCTAACCCAACAAAGGAACCAAGGTTGGTCAGGCTCTGATACCAATTGAAAGGAAGCTGAGTGAGTGGAAACAACTTCCTACACTAATCTAAGTAGGGGAGAGTTATAAAATTTTGTTTTAACACCTTTAAACAGTTACAACAAGAGAAGCACATAGAGAATAAATGAATAGAACAATAAGAATGCATAAAATAGTGACACCAAATATACATGGGGAAAACCGTTTCGGGAAAAAAACCCCACCCTCCAAAAGCATAGTACTTCTCTGTTATATCAAATAAGAGTTACAACATATCTCCAAGTACAAAGCTTCTACATAAGTGCTTCAAAACAAACTTGTTTCGTTACCTACAAAACAAACTATACATTCTACAATGCAAGGCAATCAATATGTAGAGTGATACAAGCTTCAAGAAGCATCTAGAAGGAGAGGGGCATCCAAATCCACACGGTACAATCTTCCACACCATATACATGCATTTGGACACATGTAACATATTCCCTTACACCCCTTACAATGGTCAAACATGCAAATATTCCTTCCTCAAGCTTGGGCACATAGGATATACTAAAAATAGCTTATGGAAGATGCCTTACACATCTTACAATTGTCATAGAATCTATCATAGCTGACAACACTTACAACTGTAAGAGAATTTGCCATAACTGACCAAGAATACCTAATTCTTTTATAGCCTATCATAACCCAACTTGGGCACCAACTTTCACCCATGCATGAAGATGCCTTATGACACACCATAGAATCTGTCATAGGTCAAAGATTCCAAAGTGGGATGCCTATGTCCACTTGGGATGATTATGTGTCATTTGGTCACTTCCAACGGGGATGCCACCTAGTCGGTGGGTCCTAATTTGTGACATGACACCATAGGAAATTAAATAATACAAATTAATACAATAATACATCAATTAAATCAATATTAGGACTCTAAGGTTGGGACACCTCAATCACAACAATTTGAAACCCAACTTGCAAAGGTTGGCTATTAGGATCTAATTTTCAGGAAATTGAATAAATGCCTATAAATACCTAGTTATTTCACCATTTGGAATCAATCTAGCACTAAGTGAAAATAATATAGCAAGAGGTGAACATTAAGAGCATTCAAGAGCAAGTCAAGCAAAGCGTTTTAGTGATTTATTGCAACAATTCAAGATCCAAACATCATGTCAAAGTGTATGTGAATTCATATTGTCATATTGTCATTGTTTTGTGAAGGCTAACCCCTTGTTGTAGGTCTCCAAGAAATTTCAAGCATTCAAGAAAACAAGACCCAAGACCTTGAGGCGATGTGCATGACTTCAATCCTTCAAGGAAGCCATTGAAGGGTGGGGAGTTACAACACTTTGTGTTTTCATTATTTCTTCCTATTATTTATCCATTTTATCATTGACATTATCATTGTGGAAGTGGGAACACTAACATAGGGTTTGACTAAGGCAAGCCCCAAAATGGCGCAATCATTTCCCTCTCTTTGAATGTGCAAGTTTAGGTTTGAAGAGGATTGAAGGAGGCTTGAAGACAAATTATTCATTGTTGCATTCAAAGCCCTACACCTTGTCAACTCACATAAACTCACCTATAAAATTATCCGATAGTGTTATGAAAACTTTGCAAGCAAAAATAGAGATCTCAAATCTATCATTAAAGGACCTAAAAAATAGAGTAGGAAAGGTGTGTATAGACTCATACACCCTAGGGTGACTTTGTCCTTATATTCATATCAATACCAATTTTTTTGGGTAGGTACACAGTCCTCTACACTTCCTAGATCTGCCTATAAACTGATGTTTCAACATGTGCATTGTCAAGATATTGCATTTTACAAATTAGGGCACACAGTCTAATTAGGTTAATCATAGCCAATCAACTCCAATCCATTCCAATCCCCAAATAGATGAAGAGCCAAGTTTGATTGGCTCACCTTCATGGTTGAAAGTCAATCTATACACCTTGTTGATCTCCATCTCAATGAAACCCTAGGAGAAGGCCTTGAATCCTATTATTCTAAGCACTTAAGACATAGGATCACCTTTTTCTATGTTTCACTTGGTATGCTTGAAAATGGAAGTTGACTTGAAAAACATAATTTAAATAGTTCTTGATAGGATAAGTCTACAAAATAGATGAAACTACCTTATTTAATTTTTACACCCAAAATCCAAGGATCAATTAAGTTAAATTAGAGGATCTACTTTTGAATTCTTGTCTCTAATGTGTTAATAGAATATTCTATTGGCTAGAAAGCGTGAAATAATATTTAGAAGCCTATCAGTTGCATAATGTGTACGTTAAAGGTTATAATCAAATTTGATAAGGATTTTGATTTGCTAATCAACTTATTTAAAGAAAAATAATGACTTGTGAGGTGCATTTAGTATATGTTAAGGAATGTTGCTAATAGGTGGTCTAGTGATAGCAAAGATTATAAAACCCTAATGTTGCCAAAAACCTAACTATGGAAATTACTATATCATTATTTTCCTTATCAAATGCTTTATTAGTAGTTAGTTTTTTTTATGATATGTTGTAACAATTCTTGTATTAAGTTTGATAGGTAGAAAAAACTAGATATGTGGTCAAGAAAAATAATATTTAATGTTTCAACTCTAAGGCTCCTTTATATTATATATCTACTGTACGTAGGAAATCTATGATTAAACTAGGAGGTATTTGAAATGTAGTCACACATTACCCATTTTTTAATAACTATTAGGGATTAACTAATTTTAACATTTGACATTGGAGCATTAATAAGTTAAGGAGTTTAATTAATATGGAAGATAAATTGCATGATAAGTTTTGGATTATTTTTCACATGGAAAAGTCATGGAGGAATATATATTAGATCTATTTTTAAAAACTCAATAATCTAAAGCCATTGCAAGCCATGATCATGTCTAACATGCATATTGCAAGGAGTTTGTTCAAATTCTCCTTACTCCATTAGCATTGATGATGTGTCTTTTATCACCCATGTTACTTGTACAATTTATCATGGTCCCCTCTAGAAGACCTAATGATATTTATAACTTGTTTCAAACACCTTCTCCACAATATGCATCAATAAATATATTCAATGCAATTTTGTTTTACAATATCAACTTATACAAAAATATTCTTCTCTAATTTTGACAACTTTGCTTTCTCCCACATCTCAACTTATATTGTTACAAAATAATTAACAATAAATATTCAAGTAATATATTTTTCATCTTTAGGGTTTGAAGATCTATAAGTCTAAGATGTACAAAGTAATAAACAAACATTGCAAAATTTATCAAGTCTTGATAATATGCATAAGTTTATTGATTTGTTGATATAACTAAAAGAGAAATTAAGATGAGCATTACTTCCTTACTCTCTCTATAATGGCTTACAATTTCCCTTTACCATAGATGTAAATGTAATGATGTTTTAAGCGACCATTGACTAGTTAACAAAAGGTGTACTAGACCAATTCAAAACTTGGAAAAGAAAAATATATGTTGCATTTTGTCAAAAAGATAGATTTGATGAAGAATACAAATAATACACAATTGATCCCCAAACTATGATATCCTATTACCTTCAATATTCACTAGAGTTATTGTCATTGTTTTGCACCAATTGCAACACTAACTCATTCATTTCCCTCTCACATGATAAAAACAAATGTATAACACACTTCTACTCCATTGATTCACGTCCTTTACAACTTTTCGTGTTCCTTCATCCTCCACTCTCTCAATGAGTGACTACCCATTTTACCTTACAAGACAAAGAAAGATAAATGTATGCATTGACTACCTAACTTACTATTTTCCAAAATCTTACTATACTTAAACACAAACCATTTATAATAATTTTAAAATCTAAATATTATTATATACAATCAAAATATACACACATACATATGTACGTATGTGTGTGTGTACATACACATATATATACACAGGCTTCAGGCAAATTCACCATCAACAATTCACCGCCAAAAAATTCACCACCAACAATTCACCGCTGCAGATAATTCATCGCATTCAACATTTTTTTAATATATATTTCCAAAACCTTGAGATTTTTTTTGCAAAAGAATAATTTCCACCACATTAATAATAGAGATGATTGATATTGTTGTATAATTGATTTACTAGAATAAAATAAAATATATTGAAAAATGTTTTAATTTTTATTATCATAAATCAAAATTTCTATGATTTATCCACGGTGATGAATTTTCCTAGAACCATATACACATATACACATGCATATACATATATACATATGCATGCGTATATACACATATATACATATAAATATTAATGTGATTAAAAAACTTTAAAATAAATAAATATATATTAACTTTAAATAAACAAAAATCTGCAATACCAAATTAACATTGAAATACCTTCAAATCATCTACACTTATCATTTAAAATAAATAAATTGATACACTATAATACTTTGAAAAACAATTTAAAATATATTATTTTCTCTAATATTAATGAAATGTGATAGAGAAAAAAATGAATCTAATTAAATCTTTGACCTTGCCAAAATTCTTATTTCTAAAGGCATGATTAAAAACATCTTTATTGAAATAAAAAGGTGTCGATCTTCTAAAACCTTCCCGGTTTTATAAGTGGAACAGAGAAAAAAGGGGCGGCTAACATACCGTCAAATTTCAGGTCTGAGTGGTTTTTCTGTTCCCCGATGTGTGAGGACATAATGATGCATTGATGAGGTCGATAGATATTCGAATCTTCAATACCTGTGCCGTAGCTTACCTAGGCAGAGGCATGGAGTACCTCCGCCTCCGAAGTGACAGAAGGTGAGGGAGAGAGCTCAGGGATCACAGGGCACGCATGCTTCGGGCCGTGCGGACGCCTGATTTTCTACAGAATTGAATGGGACTCCAGGCTCGAGATATTACTTACAAAATCAGATCTGAGCGGCACGCAGTATAGGTAAATTCCAAATGCGCCACTCGCATCGGACTTCGAGGAAACCCTTTCGAAACGGAAACAAATTTCTTGTTTGACTTAGGGTTTCATAAAATCTCTGTGCGACGTGTGCAATCCGGGGCCATGCTTCCAGGAATTCAATTCACAGATTCTCGTTCCGCTTTTTGACCTTACCCTGCTGTCGCACCAGTATTTGATTTGAATTTGTATGCACATATCGGGAAGTTCTCGTGAATCGCACGAATACCAATAACAGCTAGTTAAACCTCGTTCAATCTTAATAAATGTTTAGGGCTTCATTTCGAAAAGGTATATTTAATGCTGAAATTTGCATTCTCAGAACAATTTTTATTTAGTTTTGGGTTTATTTGTGGAATTTTATATTTGAAGAATTTTAGTGGTATGCAGGGAGAGGATTCGATAGTTGAGCATCCTAATTTCGCATTTCTCAAAATTCTATGTGGAAATTTCAAAAAATTCCCAATTTTTTTACAGCAGTTTGTTTGGCAACGCCCCTACTTATAACTAAGGTTTTAGGGCCACAACAACATGTTTTTTGTCCAGGGGTCCAAAAATGTCCAAAAAAAAGTGTGACTGATACTAAAGTACTAAATCATGTTTTATTAGTGCACTGATGTGGCATCATATGTTTTGTTGTTACATTTTAGATCTAAGGAATACATATTATTTAATTATTGGTAGTTATCATCAACACTAACAACTTTGAAGTCACAACTATTGGTTCAATATTGTAAAAAATATTGGGCATTAAATCAACAAATGTTATAACAACTATTGGAACATGCTCAATTATATTAAGCTGGGCTTTTCTTATTATTTTGTTTAATTCTCATTTACTTTCATTTATATGTATTTTTATGCATTGGAGTTTATTTTGATTTTATTTGCATATATTCCCACACATTTGTTCCATTATTAATTTATGTTTCACATACCCATTCATGTTATTGAGATATGAAATTTCACATCCTAGCTCAATCTTGCAATGTGCGGAGTAATCTTACACATCATAAATTTGACCCACAATACAAAATTTTAAATTTCAAACTATTGACTCCTACACTTTCCTACTACTCGATAGGAGCAAACTTAGTAAATATTTGTGACTATTTGTTTTGTCTTGGTATTTAAAGAAATTCATTTGAGCATTTAAAAATAATTCAAAAATCAAGCATTTTCTAAATCATTTGCACTATAAGGTTAACTCATTTGTAAAAATATTTTGTTTTACAATACTAAAGTGAATAATCATTTGTATCAAAATCACCTAAGACATTAGATGGTTGAGCATGATTTCATCATTCACCTTATATTATAAAACCATTAAATAAGTGGGTTGACTGAGGAGAACATGGACCTTCATAATTCAACAATTCCCCTTGGATATTTTTAAATACCTCTAGCCTTATGCTTTAGCAGACATCAAAGATGGGCAAACCATGTAATTAAAGTATGCACTATGTTAGATCAATCTTGCGAGTTTCAAGGTAGTTTTGTGTATCATACCATTTTCACAAAACACAAGTTCAATCCCACAATCCAAGTTTGACCTACATAGACTTTTATGTCTATTATAGTTCCCAAATAGCAAGCACATCAAGGATATCTATTTTTTTTTTGTACATATTCAACTAAGTTTTATGTCACATCATGACTATCCTCCATTGTAGTTCCAAAAGATATGTACCATATATATTGTCATTTAAATCCTAAAATGACATTTATTATGGACTTGTCATTTTTAGTTGTAATTAATTAATCTAGGTTAATTTGTGCTTGGTGTGTGTGTCTTATTTAATAGCCTAGATTCACATAAAAGAGATATTTTTACTTTACATTTTTGTGAACCTATTTGGCCTTACACCTATGGTTTTGCTTTAGGGTTTATACTTCCATTTATGGTTTTAGATTTGTACTTTTTATTGCTTTATCATTTCTTAGATCTTATTAAGGTGTTAGGACCTATAACCCTAATTATTTATTCGTAATTAGTTATTTTTGTATTAAGCTTTATTAACAAAAGTATCTAATGCATATGCTTTGTAAGTCATTATATTGATGGTTGTTTAGGCACATCAACTTAAGTAGAACAAAGATTACTCTACTCCTGAAAAGGTAACTAATCTGAAAGAGTGGTAGCCTCCAAGGTCCCTATTGGTTGGGTCACAAAAAAGATTGAAGTAGCTAAGTGGTCAATGTGAATTTTTGTTCAAGGGGCTTATGTTGTTCAAATTAATCCTAAACCAATGTGATAAAAAGATTTTCTTTAATCTTTAGAAGTTCTAAATCTAATCCTAAACTAATTCAATTTTAGAAAAAATGCAAAAGTAAAGGTTAGAAAAAACCTAAAAATTAAATAGAGATTTATATTTGAATTCACCTCACTTAAAAAATCTAGTAAGATTCAATTTAACTTGCAATACAATTATTAATATTACACTCAATCATCCACAATCAAAATGCAAGATTTTGAGGAAGGTATGGGAAATTGAAAAGAAACATATATAAAAACACAATATTACATGTGCAAAGATCAAACCTTATTCCTCAATCTCATATTAAAGATGAAAATAATTAAGAACTTACCTCACTAAACTATACCAAATGCAAGTGAAAATACAAATACATTACCACTAGATAGTCGAAAGAAAAGAGAAAAAATATCTTTCATTAAGTGGCAGCCAAATTGGTAGGTTACATTTGACAATAAGATTCCCACACTACAAATGTACCAAAATTTACCCTTACATGCCTTTCAAAATTATCCCTTTTAGTAAATTTATTTCTAGCTATTCCCACCCTTTACAACATTTTGGAGGTATTTCTATTATACCCCTCTTTTAGCACCCAAAATTTGAAATGCATAATAGGTTAACCTAAGTCTTATGTTGGCACTTGGGCCCAAAATTTAAAATATATAATTCACTATCTATTTAGCCCCTTTTTTGGGTCTTGCATTAATTTCAACTCATTTTTTAATTGAGTTATTACATTTTTCAAAAATAATAATGAATTATTAAATATGTAATAACATAATGAATACATTATGCTTGACCAAGAAAATGGCTCAGGAAGGATGCAATGGCCTCATTAAGTTCATTTTGGTTTGGTCCTCCATGGTACTTGACTTTAACCTTTTGGTAGAATATTGACTACTTGATCTTACTTTGCAATTCCTAAAAATTGATTAGGTCCTTCTAGAAACCCCATAATATAGCCTTCTTCCTCATCAAGTTATTGATGGTCCACTCTATCAACTACTATTAGAGGGAATCTAAGAATTTCTTGATAATCTAAGTTGCTAGGTGAACCAAGCATGAGTTATCCTAGAAGGTGCATGGGATAACCTCAATAAAATAAAATAAAATTGGACATGGCAGTAATTTTTGTGTTCTTCTTAGTATTGAGTTTGACCTTACATCCCTTGAGTACCTTCACCATGAGCCTACTAGTCTATAACCATTCTACCAACAAATCTTGATCCTATATAAAAATGCCTGGCACAACTCGTTTGAAGGGACTGCCTTCATCCTTTGGAAAATTGGGAGGTATTCATCCCACACCAACAATTATTTGTCAATAGTTATCTCAAATTCCAATAATGCACTTGTCTCATCATTGATGTTGTGATAGGCTCTTAATACTTCTCTAATTACTGAGCTACCTAGGGCCTTCAATGCATCTCTCCATGTAGTGGAAGCATGGATAACTCCCTTTGGATCTAATTGTTGAATGTCTTTATGTAAGGCTACAAATATAAATAGAGTAGGGGCACTAGAATCAATTAGGTCCACCAGGTGACTTATATATGAGGTAAGATTTCCAACTCAAGCCTTCAATCCTTCTTTGGTAGTTTCATCTTTCTTCACCTTCTCCAAGATGGTTGAACCAACTATCTATAAGGATTATTTTTCTTCTTCTTTGGTCTAGTATTCCAAGTGTAACAACCTATCTAGTCTACAGTTTTAAAAATTCAACCATCAACTAACTTTCAGCTGAGTTGCAACTAACCGGATTCGAAACTAGGTTTTCCATTTGCTTCCAACTAATTTAACATACAACTAACTTTTGAGTTTTCAGTTCAGCTGAAAAGTAACATCTAATTGTTTCCAACAATCGCCTCACAAAAGATCAAAACTAAATAATTGTCAAATTAGGGTTCCCATTTAACCAATTTATGAATTGAGGAAAAGAAATAACTTCCCTTTATTCATTAACTAATTTTAGATCTTTCATTTCAACAAAATGATTCAAGTAACTGTCCAACTAATTAACTGCAGATTCTTACAACGTACATTTAACATAAAAGAATATCATTCATTGCATAAATGAAAGTAAGCTTCAAATAGCATTGCATGTACCTGGATTTACGAGTGAGGAAGAAATACATTTGACATCATCTTCATGTTGTTATACTTGAGCTTCTTTATCAATGAGGGAAATAGAATTATCATCAGGGGCTTAACCACCCAACCAAGACCTACTGGTCTCCTGAGTTTCTTCAACTGAAGAACCCACCCTTCACGAGGGTAATCAACATGGATCAAATTATCATCATGCCTTTGAGCCTGGTGTCAAGGACCTATACCTCCTGATTGACCTTACTAAGGGTTTCTCCCAACTAGAAAGGCCACTCTGATCAGTGGTATATCTGGCACTTGATAGCCGATAGATGCAGAATTTAGCATTGTACCTTGGCCAAGGATTTTTAACATAACTGGCACTCCTGTGCTGATATCTCTAGCACTCCTATGTTGTCAACATTCTCACCCTTGCTCAACATGACAACTCTCCAACCAAGTTATAATTTTATAATAGCAATTTAATTACCAGTTCTTCTTAGTTCAAGGTTATAATCTTACCATCAAGTTTTGTACATAATAAAGGAGATAAATGATTTTCAAGTCTCATATTTATCCCATAAAGGACTCGGTGAGCAATAATATGCCCTAAACCAACTTCTAATTAGAGGGGAGAGAATTCAGTTTAACCAGATAGATCAAGTTCCTTAGATAATTTTACAAATGGTTCAATTGAACCCAAATTCAGAATCTTTCTCTTAGATCAAGGTCAAATCTTGACCTTAGGAAAATATATATTCAATGTCAAGTCTTCAATTCTACCTTCATGATTCAAGGTTCAACAATTTATAACAGATTAAGTTATGATATTGCAATATCAAGTTTGGTTGTCATTCTTCTTAGTTCAGGGTGAAACTTAACCCAAGGAGTATGTATATTTTCAATTCCCAATTAATGACTCTTGTTACTTTCAGTTAGTTTTCAATTCAGACATAAACTTCCTCACTTGAAGATATTCGATTGAACTCATCTATAGAGAATGATAAAGAGAGAGAAAGAGAGAAAAATAGGATAGTTTATTATAAGATTCTCCCAGTCTTAACGTTTGAAGGTCAGATAAAGATCTCGATATGGCAGGGAATTCACTCTAAATCAAATTAGTATTATAAGGATGAAGTGGTCTCTTAAAGCCAGAAAAAGATTATTGTAACCAGAATTTTCGTGAGACTAGACCTATTCACCGATTCAAAAATCAGAGTGTACCGACTCCATTCTAATGATCTTCACAGTTGTATAACAAAAGAGAGTCTATTAATATAGGCATCAATGTGAAAGAGTTAAAAGATCTGTTTCAAATACTTCAGGGACAAAAGATTCCACTAAATTTATATACATATATATTCAGATGCACTCTGAACAACAGGTAGAATGAAAACTAGGTCTGTAGACACTTAAAAATGACCTAGCCCTGCAAGCTCTATTTTTACCACTTTTGTCCTAGCATAATTATGACATTTAATTATGTCTTTGGTCCACATTCGACTATTAATTAAATAATTCATAATTGTTTAATTAATTCATGTCCTTTCGTTCTTCAGGATTATTAAATAAATAAATTCTATTTATTTATTAAATACGTCATTAATTGTCTAAGTCTTCCTCTAATTAAATAGATTTCTAAATTTGTTTAATTATCTTTATTCATTAATTCTTCCTGATTATTAAATAGATGAATTTCATTTATTTATTTAATATGTCACTAATTGTCATAATTAAATGAATTGATTAATTTATTTAATTATTAGTCTTATCTGCTAAATTAAATAATTATATTTAATTATTTAATTACCAAAATTAATATTTCTCTCATTTTAAATAAATGAAATTATTTAAAATGTCATCACATTCTTAACTGACAGTCCATTTTGGTAAATAATCTGAAAATTGATTATTTATTATTTCACAAAATCCATATTTTGAATTAATTTAATTCAAAATGGTAATATTCCTCCAAAAAATCAAGTAATCGGGCAGATTCTTGATTTTCCAAATGTGATCTTCAGTTCAGCCCTTATCTTCTTGATTTTTCGAATCTCACAAATCAGGAAGTCTTTATCTTCTTGATTTTCAAAAATCTTTATTTTCTAATTAATAATCTCATTTATTCTCCACCGCCAATTCGATCTTCTTAGATGACATCTCGACCACTCACTTAAGGATTTTTCCCTAACCCTGATTAGGGATTGTCTGATTTAATCTTGCCCTCTGCTTTTAGGCTTTTGTCACAAGTCGATCTCGTCTGTCTGTTCAAAATGGCATTTTCTATAAAATGCTATTTTGCTCTCATTTTTAGATTACGCATTGACATACTTAGATATTTCACAGAAATTGTAGCATTTATGATCTTATTCCACTTAGTCTTGGCATATTTAGGCATATGCATTTCAATCACATAGTCATAGGCATTAGAATTTGATCAAATCCTTCAAAGCTTGTGTAGGACTTCGTCAAATATTGCTTGCATGTTCGATCTGAGGGCAACACGTCAACCAACAAGTTAGAAGGTGCTATGAAGGTGAATCATGGAGTTCTCGATGATTAGCTGGTATAATCATTTTGTTTATGTTTACTTCCATTGTACTTTGTAATTTCTTTGGGTTTCTTAATTTGTATTGATTTACTAACCTTAATCTAACCTAAATTAACCCTTAGTTACATTGGTGAACCCGACTTTGTTTCTTTTTATTATTTCCGTATGATTTTGTGTGTTCTCTGTCATTTTTGTAGGTACAGGTACAGAGTGACGCAGTTGTTTTTTTTAAAATCATGACGCATCTGATGCGTCACGACGCACTCGCAGACTCAAACACCGCAATTGATCTATCATGCCGCAATCGAATTCTGGAAAGCTGCATTTGTATTCCTGAGTCGCATTTGACACACAGAGTGACACATTCACTCTGTCATGACACATTTGACTGGTAAATGTTTTATGTTATTTGCATTCGGGTTTTTGCTATTTTCTTTGTTCTTTTTATTCTGGTTCTTCTGCATTCTTCCTAGTTAGGTTTTCGTGGTACTAATTTTCATTTGCAGCATCTGGCGGTTACTTTTCGTGGGTCAAAGGAAAAAATTCAAACTCCTAACTTGTGGTCTTGCAGGTTCGAACGCCAAAGAATGAACACTAAAACATTGTGCTTATCTTTTTCTTAGATTAGTACACACTTACTTTCAGTGCAATTAAAAAGAACATGTTTTCTAATTTGCATGATTGTGTTTGCAAAATGGTAGGTGAGTATGCTCTCACCTTGTGAAAACTTGGTGATTAGAAAACCAGACCCGTTTTTATATGTTATTACCCTCACAACTTAGTAATCAAAGTATCCTCTCCCCTTGTGCTTTCGGGTGATCCTGGGTGTAAGAGAAACAGTTACTAACTCTAGAACTTGGGCTTGTTCTGGTGGGAAAAAATACTCACCCCGGGACGACTTAGATCGGTAGCACCTTGACACCAAGGGACTTCCAACTGGTATATAAAAGTGGATTCTTAGGGAAAGCCCAAGAATCACGCGTGTGGTTCCCACGAGATGGATCCGAAAGGGGACCCTCGTCGTATGGATCACGCCCTACGAACAAAATGCCCGTATTAAAAACCTTTTGTTTTAGAGTCCAATCGTTCTTTGGCTGTTGCTTGATATAGTGCAGGGTACAGTATCATGCCCGAAGACACTCAATACTGATCCCCTTGAGTAGAGATAGTAGTTCTTGGGAAGTCACTACCCAAGAATTCAAATTTGGTGTGCTCAAATGATGTTAATGAGCCGTGGAGGGGAGTCAATGCCACCAAAATTCTACGCTATCCGCTCTTGAGAAGGAAAGGTGTTTATCACCAATCCAGGGTATATCGGTGGGCTATATCAAGCATACAAACCCTTGACCTATTGGCCTTTTAGGATTGTACTTGTCTTATGTGCGCTTGCTTACATTCAAAAAATTGTGCTTGTCAAGTGCTTTCGGGATTCACCACATTTACATTTCTGAACAAAAACATTCAACATTAGACAGATCAAATTTCCTCTCAATACGTCAAGAAAACAAACTGTGTCGCAATTTTTGAAATGCATTCGCCTTTCTGCAACGCATTTGAAAACTACTGAGATGCAATCGAATTGATAAACCGCATTCGACATTTCAAACACTGCATCTATCCGCGTCGCGACGCATATGAACCTTACAAAGCTGCATCTGACAAACTAAGTCGCATTTGTCAGTCCCCGAGCCACATTTGCTCAAACTGAAACGCATTTGTAAAAGTGTGACGTATTCGAGGCCTCAAATGACACATTTTCCTGTCACAAGTAAAAACTTCATACAAAGTCAAATCTGAGTCTACACCTTGTCAATCTTTTGTCAAACACTGTTTCCAACGTGATTCTGTCAGAAACCAACTTTGAAATTGCTCCAAACTTTCAACCATTAGTTGCATTCTTGACCATAGGTTTCATCCTTCATTTTTTTTTTAGTTGCATACATTAGGCATTAGTTTGTCCCTAGGTTTTAAATCTCGCATACTTTGGATTAGGAAAATCTCAGCACAATTTGCAACATCATTGCTTTCGAAACTAGGTTCTCTTGGACTAAATTGTCAATCCCTTTTTCAGTCATTGTCCCTTTTGTGAGATTTTCCAACTCAACAGTCTAGTTAGGAAAACTCACTAGTCATTTTGACCTTGCCATCTTGTCCTTTTCATCAAAGTCCTTTAGTAACCGAAATCGAAAACAAAGATTGAGCTTAGAAGTGCTTAGGTACCCTTGTCTTAAATTGCATTATAAGTTTAGACATTGCATATTTTATTCCCAAAAATCCAAAAATATTATTCATCCTAATCGTCATTTTGAACTTAGACCTTGCATAGTGTCATCCTTGCATTTAGTTGTCATTTTCATTTGAGCAAT
Organism: Sequoia sempervirens; assembly: GCA_007258455.2. NCBI lineage: Eukaryota > Viridiplantae > Streptophyta > Pinopsida > Cupressales > Cupressaceae > Sequoia > Sequoia sempervirens. Next base: position 104,738,971 of record VDFB02058242.1, read on the forward strand.
CTCATTTTATGGTGGAGACTAGACTCCAAAGACAGAAATGACAAATGGAAAATTTTGGACAAAACCTCACTTCCACTATCAACAATCCCACGTACGACCCAAATTGGACATTTGATGACCCATTTGGCAACGCGAACAATCAAACTCTCACATCCTTATCAAATAGTCCCTTCAAACCTTTCTTACGCAAGGATGAATACAGACAAATACTTGAGGAAAATCTAGAGGTAGCGACACAAGATCCAGAGGCCTCTCAATTCGTGGAACAAATGGTCCTATGCGACAAAGATAGCTACTTAGCCATACTCTTAAGTCAAGGAGCCAAGTTACCACATGGATTTGACATCAAGACGTTGAGATCAATATCTCCTAACCCTAATGACAACAACGCGCCACATAGCGGTCAACCTCCAAACACTATGAGAAATACTTTCTTTGATGCTACAACGACTGTGCATGCTACCTCGAACACCCAAAACACCTCCAATACAATAAACGCTACATCCATTAGAGGATCACAATTGGTCAAAATGCCCACAACATCCACAATACTGTCACAATCGGCTGGAACCACCTTTGGCTCCTCGACAATGTGGGCAAGTTATTCAAACCCTCTCTTTACCACAACAGTAAATGCCACAAGGGCATCATCAAGTCACAACAATCCCCCCTTGACAACTACATCTATTACCATGAGCACACCTTCGACATATCTGCTCATTGGTATTTCACAAAATCCTTTGGGAGGAGGCAAAAGATGTGTCTTTATCCAAGGACAACAACATGTTAACACGCCAACACAGTCAAATGGCATTGCCTCCCAAGGACCAAATACAAACATTCCCCTTTTACAAACCCAACAATTTGGACAAGGTGGCCAAATAACACAACCCATGGCATCATTAGTACATCACAATGTTCACGGTCACCATATTCCCCAAGTAACGACACAAATGGCTGGAGGACATATCCCAACCTACTCATCTCAAGTTCATACCCACCAACATACACCCAATCCAATTTTTCAACACCAACAACACACAATTCTGACACATCACACATATCACAACATTTCATCTCTCAACAATACACCCACATCCACGCACAACAAATGGGGACCAATGGTGTACCAATTAGTCCAACGTATGGTATTACAAATGACCCTGTTATAGATGCTTTACAAGTAAAACTTATGGGTCTAGAGAAAACTATCCAAAACATACAAATCTCAAGCAATAAATTGGAAATATCATATGATCTAAACATATACCCCTTCGACATGAGCCTATACATGCCACCATTTCCTCCGGGATATGTGTCACCCAATTTTACAAAATACAGAGGCAAGACAAACCCCATCGAACATGTTCGCGAATTTGCAACCAATTGTATGGATGTCGCTATGAACAAAAATACTTGATGAGACTCTTTTCTAAAAGTCTCGTAGGTCTTTCCCTTGAGTGGTTCTCCACTCAGAAGGATATCCAAACATGGGATGAGCTTAAGTAAAAATTCATAAAAAATTACGCATACAACATTGACATGGACACCTCTATTACTAGCTTGTGCAATCTCACGCAAGAGGATGCCGGTGAGACATTCATTCCATTCTTTAAAAAATGGAGGAGCCTCGCTAGTCGGTGTCACATTGACATACTCGAAAGAGAAAAGGTGGACATGTTTGTTCAAACACTTCTGGGTCCCCTAAAATATGCATTGCAAGTGCATTGTTGCACAACCTTCATAGACCTAGTCAAAAAAGGGGTCCAAATTGAGAAAGCCCTTATCGCGAAGGGAGAACTAAGATACGGTTCAAAAAACACAAATGCCAATCCTCCCGCCAACAAAAATAAATTTTGGGTAAAAAAAAAACATGTTACAAATGACGGTGTTGTTGACGCCAAGGTTACAAACACTGTGGGTCCAGTATTGGCCCTAAAAGGGGTTCAACAACAAAAAAAACCAACAACGACATTGACACCCCCTACCAACGTCCCCTTAAACAACCAAAGTGGCCAAAATAATCAAGGACAATATCGAAAAATGAGACAATTCCCCAGGGGTCGCACATACACTCCCTTGGGTGAGCCCATTGACGAAGTCCTCAAGAAATGCCTCCAGAACGGTGTCATCACACTTCAAGAACCAAAATCATATGACCCAAGGCAGTTCAAACCAGCATGGTGGGATGATAATGCATTTTGTGATTATCATCAAGCAAAAGGACATAAAACTTCTGCCTGTCGACAACTGAAAATTCTGGTACAAGACCTTATCGAAATTCGTATCATTGAAGTAGGTGGATCACAATTCGCCTCCAATTCATATCATACTATCCATAAGAATCCACTGCAGGACCATGGTTCTCATAATGCTTCCAGTTTAGGTCCACAGATGAACAATAATCAAGCTAACTTTGCCAGAGCCAAGTACGACTATTCTGGTGGACCTATTATAAATAATGTTTGAATTGACGACGAATACATCAATACCATTACGGTCAAGAGAGCACCCCAATGCAATGATACTACTCGAAGTGGCAAGGTCACCATAGCTGGTCCACCTACCGCTAGGCAACCCAAAATCACCATACCTGGCCCATCTTCTAAATAGTCAAAACCAGTCTCGACCACAAAGCAGTGGCAACCCAAAAGTCAGTTCAACCTTATCGACCAGCTAGGCAAGACTCCCACACAGATCTATATACTCGAGCTGCTTCGCATATCGCCCATGCATAAAGCTATACTAGATAAAACCTTACAGGAGTCGTCAGTCCCCAAGGACATTGATGTCAATCAGTTTGAGACCATGGTGGGATACCCACTACACCTCACCATGTCACCTTCTCTGATCAAGACTACTCATCACCAAAAACTAACCACAATGATGCATTGCACATTGAAACGTTCGTCCATAAACACAAGGTTAAAAAAGTTTTAGTAGATGGCGAAGCAGGATTGAACATATGTTCCCTAAAGTTGGTCAAAGCTCTAGGATTTTCTGATGCATGTGTTGACCCTACAAAGAGTATAGTGATCAAAGCATATGATGATGAAGAACGCTCTTCACATGGCATTATTTCTCTCCCTATCAGAGTGGGACCAGTCATTGTGGACACAACCTGCCAGTTCCTAGATTTGGAATTACCGTACAACATCTTGCTCGGCCGTCCTTGGATTCATGCCTTAAAAGCCGTTCCATCCACATATCACCAATGCCTAAAGTTTCCATTTGACGACAAAAAAATAACCATATATGGAGACCCCGACCCTTTCCAATATTGTACCAATCTAAGGGGTATTTTTAAAAACTAGGTGCCTATTAATTGAGAGGCTTCAGGCCCCTCATCTTCCAAATACATTGATCCATCCACACTCGCGTCATCTTCCACCTCCACTCCATCCACGTCTTCCGCCACACCACCATCTTCCACAAACCCCAAGGCTAAACCCACTGTCAAGATCCAGGACCTCGGCTGTGGAGAATTCAAACTGCACACAACATATAGCATCACAATGATACCCAATTCTCTGAAGGTCTATGGTCGGCCATGTTTTAGAATGGAACCCAAAGAAATTTTCAAAGTTCCACCAAAAACAATTTTCATCAAATGGGGAGACATGAGTAATGAGGACCTTGTTGATATCACAGGATGGCTCTATAAGGATACTGTCGCACTACCCCCATTACCAGTTGAGAAATATGGCAAGGGATATGACATAATCAAGGCTAAGGGCTACGATGGTACTAGTGGCCTAGGAAAAAATAAAACGGGACGAAGAGAGCTCATAGAACCTTTCCAAATACCAAAGTATCTTGGATTAGGGTTTGGATCACTCAACAATGACGATCGACGTATCGTTGGACTTTCGAGTGAGCGAGTACATGCTTTGGACAGTGTCGAGACCACTAAGGAAACCGTCACCGAAACTGACTCCCAAGAGTGGGAATTTGGCTCAGAATGATCCTTAAGTGACTGTTGCCTCGATGATTTGTTTGTTGAAATAGGGGAACTAACCTCTGAACAAAGATTTTTGCAAACATTTAAAATTGATCAGGCACCAAATAGTCAAAGTCCCATTACCACTCCCCATGACATACAAGACCCACCATCTGAATCCCTTCAGTCCAATCCATCTGAAGTACTAGATGACACTGACAACCATGACTCTAAGTCCTTCACCCCTTATTTTGATAACGAATATCAGACAAGCGAAGGGGAATATTGGATAGAGTCAGATGTGGAGTTGGATGATGATAATCTCATCTACAATATCACTAAATCCGTTTGCATGCTTTCTGCATCCTCCCCTCAATTCACCAACACTGACGATGGCATTTCCTTAGTTTATCCTCAGCTAGTCGATCAGGACCAACAAGGCCCGCCAGTCCTGGACACATTTTAGAATGATGAGGCAATTGCAGAGTTTATGGGATTATGTGAGGGCATACCCAGTGGTGATCACAAATCAGGATTCACCATTGATTTAGATTGCATGGCATACTTCGGCGAGATTGCTTCGTCCTCCAGTTGCAAAATTAAAAATAAAAATAAAATAAAAAATGAAACGTCTTTAGGTGAAAACTGAAAAGCACCTTCTGATGAAAAAAAAGTAAAAACAAAGGACGTATTTGCGGGTGAAAACCTCTCTGAGGCACCCAAAGATGGAGGACTGGACTTTCTTCCTATACAACAAGAGAAATTGGCTATGCTTATAGAAGACACCATAGAGGATAACATATCAATTGTAGAAGATCCCAAAATGGCCCTCTTTGCTGCATCATTGATTGAAGAAGAGAGACCTGAATTTCATAAATTCTTTGCAGAATGTAAAATCAACTTCGCATGGTCCTATACTAACATGCCGAGATTAGACCCAGAACTAGTTCTGCACCATCTGCCACTATTGCCTAATGCTAGGCCAATCAAACAAAAGTTACTCAAAATGCATCCTCAAGTCACTCTATTGGTCAAGGCTGAGTTGAAGAAAATTCTAGATGTTGGATTCATACGGTATATTGACTATGCTGAATGGATATCTAACCTAGTGCCAGTAACAAAGCCAAATGGAATGATCCGAATCTGCATAGATTTTAGAGACTTGAATCCATGCCCAAAAGATGACTTTCCTTTACCGAATATCGATATCATAGTTGACCTCACAACAGGATGAGATGCTGTCCCTCATGGATGGTTTCTCCGGCTATAATAAGATTTGCATTGCCCCCGAAGACCAGCACAAAATGACATTTACTTGCCCATGGGGCACATACTGTTGGAATGTCATGCCATTCAGTCTCAAAAATGTAGGCGCCACATATCAGAGGGCTATGACCACAATCTTTCATGACATGATGCATAAAATAATGGAAGATTATGTAGATGACCTATTGGCTAAATTAGTAACAAGGAAAGACCACCTCAAGGTGTTAGACACAATTTTCAAGAGACTGGAAGAATACAAAGTCCGACTGAACCCTAAGAAATGTGTCTTCGGTGTCACATCGGGTAAACTCTTGGGATACATAGTTTCTCGAACAGGCATTGAGGTCTATCCAACAAAAGTCAAAGCCATCATAGACATGCCTCCGCCCAGAGGAATCAGTGAACTCAGAACTCTACAAGGTAGGGTACAATCTATTCGGCGCTTCATAGCCCAATTGGCTAACAAGTGTCACCCATTCCAATATCTGTTGCGCAAGGGTATCCCCTTTGTGTGGATAGATAAATGTCAAGAAGCCTTTCAAAAAATCAAAGATTACCTACTGTCAACGCCAGTCCTCATGTCTCCCATTCACAAAAACCCATTGATCCTATACATCTCGACAACTAATTCAGCACTAGGGGCATTACTAGCACAGAACAACCAAGAAGAAAAAGAAAGAGCTATATATTACATCAGTCGGACATTGGTCGGGTATGAACTAAACTACACACCAATTGAACAAGCTTGTCTAGTCGTGGTCTTCGCAGCTCAGAAGCTAAGACATTATATGTTAAGCCACCAGACATAACTAGTAGCAAAGATCGACCCCCTCAAATATTTGTTAAGTTGGGCAGCATTAACAGGACGTCTTGAAAAATGGGTCATGATTCTGAGCGAATATGACATTAAATATGTAGAAAGAAAGGCAATAAAAGGACAAGTCATAGCGGACCAGCTGGCGGATGCACCTTTGCAAAGTGATCATCCGTTAGTGGCAGATTTTCCAGATGAGTCGATATTCCATACGGAACCTAAGGCACCTTGGCGACTCTACTTTGACAGATCACACACAAATCATGGCTCGGGGGCAGGAATCCTGTTCATCACCCCTCAAGGAGACTCTATTCCTAAGTCTTTCCGCATATCTTTTCCTTGCACAAACAATGTGGCAGAATATGAGGCATTGGTTACGAGACTAAGAATGGCAATAAAGTGGAAAATCAGAACATTACATGTCTATGGGGATTCTCAGTTAGTCATCAACCAGGTTAATGATGACTATTACATGAAAGATGAGAAGCTGATGCCCTACAAATGAATGGTTGACAGTTTCGAAACATACTTCCACATGGTGAATTTTGAACAAGTTCCGAGAGCACAGAACAAAGTGGCAGATGCCATGGCTACAATAGGCTCTCTCCTCGATATTCGAAGCAATATGCCTCAGTTGGAATTCCTAATAGAGCAATTGTTGGTCCCTGCCTATGACATTCCAGAGTCAGAGATGGTCTGTGAACTTGTTGGCCCCGACTCTCCCTGGTACCAAGATATTTATGACTACCTTAAGTCTCAAACCATTCCACCTAACTTGTCCAATAACCAAAGGAAGTCCTTCATCCGAAAATCCGCAAGGTATGCCATCGTCAGTGACACCCTTTACCGCCGTAGCTTTGATGACACCCTCCTTAGATGTCTCAACACCGCCGAAGCACATACAACCTTACGCGAAGTACATGCCAGTATATGCGGGTCTCATTCGAGTGGTCCTACTCTAGCCAAGAAAGTAATGAGACTTGGGTACTATTGGCCAACCATTGAAAAGGATGCAATAGAATATGTCAGGACTTGTCGCAAATGCCAGATTCATAGTGATTTGATCCATGCTCTAGAACAGGAACTCCGGCCAATCACTTCTCCTTGGCCCTTCGCTCAATGGGGACTCGACCTTGTGGGAAAGATTCATCCTACCTCGTCCAATGGCCAAAAATTCATCATCACCACCACTGAGTATTTTACGAAGTGGATCGAATCCATCCCACTAACATACATAACTGACAAACAAATATCCAAGTTCATTCTTAACTACATCATTTTCATGAGTTATGTGAGTGATTTCACATCCAACACCATTTTTCATCTCTGTATTACCCACAAGGAAACGGTCAAGCTGAGGCGTTAAATAAAACCATTGTTAAAATCCTCAGAAAGACTGTCAATGACGCTGGCCATGACTGGCATATACAACTCAACCCTACTCTGTGGGCTTACCGCACTAGCATTCGTATGCCTACAGGAGCCACTCCATTTGCCCTGGTCTTTGGAGCTGATGCCATCTTGCCCATTGAGGTTGAAATTCCTTCGTTACGAGTCTCCCTTGAAGGTTTAACTGATGACGAGGAGTATAGACAATCGCGCCTGCACGAGTTGGAGATGTTAGAGGAAAGAAGGAAAAATTCCCTGAACCATCTACAAGCATATCAGAACCGTCTCTATCGCAGTTACAACAAGAAGGTTATGGTTAGGAAATTTGACATTGGCGACCTAGTTCTCATGCAGAACCCTAAGAACCAGGCTGACAGAGAAAAGCCGGGAAAGTTTGAACCAAACTGGTTGGGTCCTTACATCATCGTATCTTCTTTTGGTTCTGAAGCCTATCAGCTGGCAATTCCAGATGGAGAACAATTGACAGAACCTATCAATAGTTTACATCTCTGAAGGTTCTACGCATAGCATTAGGAGATCGAGCTGAAAACCGTAAAATACAAAAAAATTGAAAAATGATAAAAAATCGTTGCCTTGATGAAAACCTGGAAAACAAGCATCTTAGCAACACCAAAAAAAAAAAAGAAAAATGACAAAAATAGTAAAGAAAAATGATTCGTCCAACAGTGAAAACCTGGAAAACAGGCACTTTGGATAAGTACCATGATGAAAACTTGGCAAACAGGCGTCATGCGTAATCAATCATTGCTCTGCCATCTACTATCACTTTGTCTGATGTGGCCTAAGATGAAATACATTTTTCGTCACCACCACATTATACCCTTCATTTCATGGTTGATAAATGGTTGACATCAAGTCCTGACGACTATCCATTTGGTACACCAACAACATCCCTTTCATGTCCCTTAAAATTGGCTAAGTCTTGGACCTGACTGGAGGCAAAATTTTTATCATGTAACTGCAATGGATGTCACACATGGTTTCGGCAATTGGAAAAAAGTCCTAAAAGAAAGACAAAAACATGGCAAAAATTCCTGAAAAAGAGACCAACAACATCACAAAAAGTCTTGAAAAAAGACAAAAGCATGACAAAAAATCATGGAAAAAGAGACCAAAAAAATCACAAAAAGTCCTGAAAAAAAAAAGACCAAAAACATCGCAAAATGTCCTGAAGAAAGACCTAAAAATTGAAAAATGTCTTGAAGAAAACCACAACAAAACATAAGACTGCTCAAAGAGCACAAACACAGAGTCATCTCTTGTCAAAGTCTGTCATGTCAATCAATCAGTCTTTGTCATCCGTCTGAACTACGTTGTTTCTGTGCATTGGCTATGTAGGCAAGACTCATACGTCCCTGAGACATTAGGTCAGTCCTTTTAGGTTTGTCAAAATAAAATCATGGCACGATCTTTGGTCATCAAGACAAAGTTATTGGTCGTGTCGAACTACGAGGTCTCTGAGTGTATGACGTAGGCAAGGCCATCTTTCGATGAGCCCTCAAGGCCGCACTAGGTCAGTCCATTAGGGTTCATGGCATCACACTAGAACACATGTCAAAATGTCTTCAAGACAAAGCTAATCATTCCCAAATGGATAAACTCCTAAAAAAAATTATGGCAATCATTTATTTCAATATGACAATCTCATTAGCATGTCAATCATATCATCATGACTATATCAACATATGGTAAACAAAAGTCAAACTTAGCCAAAATGATTCAACTCTTGGTTAGCCTTCAGATGTGTCCTTCTGAAAGATAACCTCCGTCATTCATGCCTTAGGATGTGTCCTTCCTAGGCATCGTCACTGTCATTCAACATTTTGAGGGATCCTCTTGACATCTAAGGATCACTCCTCTCGACATCAGTATTCTTCAGATGTGTCCTTCTAAAGAACCAACTCCGTCATTTATGCCTTAGGATGTGTCCTTCCTAGGCATCGTCATCATTTCGAGGTAACCCTTTCGGGATTTAGGGATCAATCCTCTCGACGTCAACATTATTCAGGATGTGTCCTTCCTGAATTCGACAATCTTCGACATTCGTCATCTTGGCATCATCAAAACTTCAAACACCTCGGCATCTCGACATCATCAAACCTAAAATTTTGACATTAAAACAATGGATATCTAGAAGCACTTGGCAAACACTTGGCACTGGTCTTTTGTCTTTTTATCATGTTATTAGTTTTTTAGTGAGATTCTAGTAATAGGATTTAGAGAAGCAGTGACGTATCATGACAATTGACACGCATGATTACTAGTTTCTCAGTGAGGTCCTGATTCAGGGATTCAGAAAAAATGACGACGTATCATGATAAAGGCTCTAGTTTATATTTTAGCAATCATGTTGCTAGTTTCTCAAGGATGTCCTTGAAACAGGATTTAGAGAAGCAACGACGTTTCATGAATTGTCCTTGTCTTTTTCTGCTTGTGGTTGATTATGACAAAAAGATTGGGGCAATCACACTCTTAGTTTGAGTCATGATCATCCTTGTCTGTGACTGCTTGTCTTATGTGACGGTACGACCTTGTACACCTTGATCTATGTCATATCATGGTGTTTGTTGGACATTACAATAGTCTGCCCAATGATGATTAAGAGCAATAAATATTAAAGTCCTATGGTAAAGTTTTGAAGGATTTGGTCTAGGAACTAAAATGCATCTCCTTCGATTTGGTCATCTTCTCTCATCAGTCTGGTCATCTTCTCTCATCCATCTCACAATGATATCCTGTGACATACAAAAATATAAGTGCATACATGATCATATAAACATTGTATTAGGTCCATACATACATCATCCATAGCATTAAATCAGATACATGTCATTGCATATTGCATTCATATTATCATAAACATGACATCCATTCAACTAAATACATTAGGCATATCGTTATCATCATCATCATCACAAAACGAACATAACATATAAATAAGCATGGCATCATCATGGCATCATATCATAAGAAAGCATCATAGAACATACATAATACCATCATCCATCATAAATCAACATCATACATCACATATATCATAATGCATAAATCAAATAACATCGCATAATACACATGTAGGCCGCATCAAAATTGCATCATCATATAATATCATCTAAAAAATGTACAATGTCACAGGATAAAGTCAAGAGATATCCCAAAAATGGAGCTCGTAGGCTCAATAATATATATATAATGTGTCATAACATGGAAACAAATACGACAAACATGCCCCTAGGGTAGACTCTCATCATCCCCTCGTGGCAAAGAGTGTGGTGGCTGGAGCTCTGTAACTGGCACTGAAATGATGGGTGGACCTGTAGCAGCCTCTGTCTATGCAACCAATGGAACTGACACTGATGGAATCATCTCCACGATAATAGAAACCTGTGATGCCACTGCGGCTTGACTCTGAGAGACTGAAGGATCTACCACTGGCGACTACCTCTGTACTGACCTTTGCACTGAACTAGTAGATCCGTGACTATGGCTCGAATGGTGACTCGAGGTGTGCCTACATGAGTGGTGGGACTTGTACCCTGATGTGTGCCCTAAGGAGGTGGATCCTCCTACACTGGTGTGACTCCGGCTGCCACTGGCACTCCTTGATCTATGTCCACTGCCTATCCTCATATGTGAGCATGACAGTGTCGGATCTTGTCGCTTAGGAGGCACCTCTTGCTTGTATAATGTCTTGTATTGTCCCAACCTCGTGCTCACCCTGGCCAGCTCACGAGCAATATCCCCAGAGGGCCCTGTGCATAATGCTGAAAACTCTGTGCACCACTGAGCTGAGTCCTGCTGATGGATTACTACCTGATCTCACTCTACCTGAGCCACCTCTAGCTTTGACTGCAGTACTCTGACCTGTGCAATGCTCTCATCTAGTCTCCTCTATAGATTGGTCGCCCTATGATTTGTCGTCACATCCTAGGGAAATCTTGAGGAGGATGGTATCTCCTCCTCTCCCTCCACCATCCGCCATTTGAGGAGTCTCTCGGCCTCATCCATGGCATCATCCTCATCATTGTCATCCTTTGCCACATCCTCTCCACCGAATCCCTCATCTCGAGGCGCATCCTCCTCCTGTCTGGCCTCCACCACCTCTGCATCCTCCTCTCTCTCCCTCTCCTCCTGTCTCTCCTCACCCTCTCCCTCCTGTCTCGACTGCTCCTCCTCCTCTCTCTCCCCCTCCTCGACAACCTCGGGGATAGCATCTAATGCTACCCTCGCCACACGTGGACGCACTCTTCGGCCCTATCTCTGACCATCTCGCCTCCGTCTCTGACCGTATCCTCCATCATCTCCATCATCCCCATCATCTCCACCCTGACTTCCATCCCGACCTCCATCCCTGCCTCCATCCTGACCTCCATCCTGGCCTCCATCCCTTCCTCCATTTCGACCTCCATCTCTCCCCCTGCCTCCATCCCTCCCCTGCCTCTGCCTCTGTCCTGCCGCCTCTCGCCTGGCCCCCGGCACATGTGGTATGACTGACCTCCTATCCACATGCGTTGGCCCATCGGGATCTGTCAGTGGCACTAGTCTATGTGCCTGCCACCATAGGTCATAATCTGCAGTGGTCCTGGGATCTGTAATCCCACCTCTCCATCCCCATGGGCTCCTAGCCCATCAATCTACTACTCTACAAAGGCTGACCCCCATGCATACTCTTGGGAAGATCGAGCGTACTCAGCTGTCCTTGCAGGTACACCCTGCTACTCTCTAAAATGTCTAAGGACATGCTGTGACAGATACATCTCTATGATCAACTGGCTCTGCACTGTCCTACCAGTCAAGTACCGATACTATCTGCATAGGATGAGATGGTCCACCTCATCGTCCCACTGCTGGCAGTCTCTGTATGGTCGCAGATAAAGGTCACCATCATGTCAATCCGATGCTGCCACCAACATATCTCGCCCATCTGGGTCTACTGTAAAGCACCAGCATAGTAATAGGCGTAGGGCATCCCCTCGGCCAGCTATGGTCTCTAAATCAGCGGATGAATTATGGCTATGTGCTCCCAGGCCCAAATCATCATCAGGGTGGTGCCACAGGATATACTTTCTGCTCTCTGGTAGGCGACCTCGTGCAACTGGTGGTAGAATGTGCCCAATAAACATGGGCCCCAGGCATAAACTGTCCTGTCCCGTCTCATCCCAACCAAGATGTCTCCCTAGCCAATAGGGAATCCATGTCTGCGATGGTCAAGAATTAGTATCTCGCTAATAAGTGTCGCTAAGAAAGCATCAAAACGAGCATAGTACTTTGCCATAAACTCCCAGTGGATCTCGTATCCCTGGATGCCGAGTCCTGCACCCTCATCTCGATAGTACGCTCAAAAATTCTGCTCGCCATGGCGAGGGTCGTAGATGATCCGCTCTCCTCAGATCAACACCTGTAGAATGTGGTACACATCCTCCAGTGTGATGGTTGCTTCACCTGTCGGCAGGTGGAAGGAATAGGTTTCTAAATGCCAACGCTCGCATAACGTAGTCAACAGTCCCCTATTTTCCTGAATGGTGGGCATATAGGTGGCATAGGACAAACCCAGTGACATCAATCATCGCTGCTCTCGCGGGCTCAGCTGATTAGCAAACTGGAATGTCATCAGTTTGCTCTCTCGCATGTAAATCGGGGCAAGCTGTCTCTGCAAAAAGCCAAGCAATACGTCGGTACCTTCTAGGAAACTGTTAGTATCATCACAAAACCATTTCATATTCAAAGAACATCAAAATCAGCCCTAGTCAAAGCAAAAGTCAAATGCATCATGTTGACTGCAATTGCGTCGCAAAAACATGAATGCGTCGTTTCGTACTAATGCGTTGCAACATGGCAATTGCATTGCTCGGTTGCTCAAATGCGTTGCATCAGAAAAATTACGTCACAAAATTTGACACTTGCGTCGTTCCACTCACATGCGTCGCTTAAACAGACAATTGCATCTCAAAATGACGAATGCGACATTCCAGTCTTCAAATGCGACTCAAAAAGGTGAATGCATTGCAATTTTTGGAAAATGCGGTGCAAAACCTCGGTCTGCCCTATTCTACCCTTGCACTTGCATCGCGACGCATCAAATGCGTGGAATGCAAAGTCGAATGCGGCTTACGCGCACGCGTGTGCGTTGCAACGCACTTGTTGTTCCCCCCTAAAACCTAACTTTTGGCATGCAAAATGAAAAAATTACAAAGGGGGATATGGGTACATATCGCTGGCTCTAAGCCCTCTGGCCGCCTGAAAGTCCGCACAATCTCACCGCGATGCTCTGTCACTGGAATCACCATCCTCGCTGCACTCCTTTTTGCTTTGAGCTCTCAAAAATTTGCAATGTAAATAGTAAGAATGAATTGACTTTTACCCCTTTGTCAACTTATTTATAAAGTCAAAATGGCATTTGTCAACTAGGTTATTATTGGAGGCTCATTTGAACAACTTTGACCACCTCGTTGGCTGTCTTAAACATGTCAGAATCTGAAACTCTCTACGCCATCATTTTTCTGGTCATCAAATTGACTTATCGGGACCCTTTCCAAATTTTTCTGCCGCCGACCCAAACTTTGAAAAATTTCCTGAGGGGGCATTGATACTCTATACCTTCACTAGGGCATGGCTTTGACTTATTTTCTTTGTCACAATGCGACATGCTACATTATGACAAAGAGGGGAAAAATGTAGACACTTAAAAATGACCTAGGCTTGCAAGCTCTATTTTTACCACTTTCGTCCTAGCATAATTATGACATTTAATTATGTCTTTGGTCCACATTCAACTATTAATTAAATAATTCATAATTGTTTAATTAATTCATGTCCTTTCATTCTTCAGGATTATTAAATAAATAAATTCTATTTATTTATTAAATACGTCATTAATTGTCTAAGTCTTCCTCTAATTAAATAGATTTCTAAATTTGTTTAATTATCTTTATTCATTAATTCTTCCTGATTATTAAATAGATGAATTTCATTTATTTATTTAATATGTCACTAATTGTCATAATTAAATGAATTGATTAATTTATTTAATTATTAGTCTTATCTGCTAAATTAAATAATTATATTTAATTATTTAATTACCAAAATTAATATTCCTCTCATTTTAAATAAATGAAATTATTTAAAATGTCATCACATTCTTAACTGACAGTCCATTTTGGTAAATAATCTGAAAATCGATTATTTATTATTTCACAAAATCCATATTTTGAATTAATTTAATTCAAAATGGTAATATTCCTCCAAAAAATCAAGTAATCGGGTAGATTCTTGATTTTCCAAATGTGATCTTCAGTTCAACCCTTATCTTCTTGATTTTTCGAATTTCACAAATCAGGAAGTCTTTATCTTCTTGATTTTTGAAAATCTTTATTTTCTAATTAATTATCTGATTTATTCTCCACCGCCGATTTGATCTTCTTAGATGACATCTCGACCACTCACTTAAGGATTTTGCCCTAACCCTGATTAGGGATTGTCTGATTTAATCTCGTCCTTTGCTTTTAGGCTTTTGTCACAAGTCGATCTCGTCTGTCCGTTCAAAATGGCATTTTCTATAAAATGCTATTTTGCTCTCTTTTTTAGATTATGCACTGACATACTTAGATATTTCACAGAAATTGTAGCATTTATTATCTTATTCCACTTAGTCTTGGCATATTTAGGCATAGGCATTTCAATCACATAGTCATAGGCATTAGACTTTGATCAAATCCTTCAAAGCTTGTGTAGGACTTCGTAAAATATTGCTCGCACGTTCGATCTGAGGGCAACACATCAACCAACAAGTTAGAAGGTGTTACGAAGGTGAATCATAGAGGTCTCGCCGATTAGCTGGTATAATCGTTTTGTTTATGTTTTGTAATTTCTTTGGGTTTCTTAATTTGTATTGATTTACTAACCTTAATCTAACCTAAATTAACCCTTAGTTACAAGGTCATGATTCAGTTTACTGATTAGATAGAGATTGATTGGAAATTCTAGTTCATTTCCCCCAGATCCCACTAATTCAGAGTTATTTCAATTATAAACCCAACATAATCATCAAATACTCAGACAAGGTTTGATCACCACATGGAAAAGAATAAGAAAACCAAAACCAATTCAGGTTCCATTACAGAGAATAAAAAATTCAATTAAAGCCCACAACCGACAAAGAAAACATAAATATAATTGATTGAAAGTTTAACTTTAGGGTCGGTATCGATGACAGAGGAATAAATGCGAGCAACTGGGTATCAACTGATGAGATCAACGGAAGAACCAGAACGGTATGATTCTCATTTGCAGCTACATTGTTCATTATATTATGCGATATTGGAAAATGTAATTCGCAACAAGTCTAATGCACTTTAGAGAGGAATGTTTTCAACTAGGAAAAACCATAACCAGATTGATAGCCAACATAGAAATTGCACAAGTATAAAACATTGATATCAATATGTTGAAGGAGAATCTCGTTACTTGCCTAAATGAAGATAATGAATTGGAAACTTGAGAAATTCAACTCTTAGCTCAACTACTTCGACAACCAAGGGACCCTGATGCTTCCAGCCAAAGAGAAGAACAGAGACGAAATGCCCAAAATAAAACTTGACACCACTCTGATGGATTAGAGATAGGAAACAAAATCTCAAAAATCCTTTTCCTGGCTCCAAAGGTTGATCCTCAGATATATAAAAATTACGATTACACCAACATAGAGGATATAAGATGGAAAATGGAGAGGAAAACTTGAGATACCAAGAACGAGAGTTTACTCAGGTGGAAGAAAATTACGGGAGTTGAACCGAGTGAAGAAGCCACCCCCAAGGTTAATGGTCCTCATTCAGAAAAAGAGTTTCCCCAAGAAGACTCTTGCCAAGATTGCAAAGTCATGATTGCATGGCTTCTTCTCTTGGCCGTTTGAACTAGAGATGCGGAAGCGCGATGACAAGAAGAAATTCCCTTTCAAATTCCGAAGACTCACCTATATTTATTTTTTGATTTCAAGGCCTTTCTATTAATTTCACATTTGATTGATGGCCTAAGGTTTATATCCATCATTATTAATTTATTATTAATTAGCCTTTGCAAATATATATATATATATATAATAAGAATTATTCCTCTCAGCTTTGAAGAGGATATTATTATTTAATATTTTATTTATATCAATTATTTTAATTTAATATTTATAAACCTTTTGAAATCTCCTTAAAAGGTGATTAATGATATTTATATATAAATATTTAAAATTGACTTGCATAATGATAATTATATTAAATTACTCATAGCCAAGGTAATGATGTCAACATAACTATCTTGCACCGACTCTAGATTTGATGATAAAATTGATCCATTGTTAACCACACCCTCTCCCTGATGATATTTCCCTTTCTCTCATGGCGTCGACAATCTTGCATCCACTGATAAGGATTATGGTTAGAATGTTCACAACGGCTTTTTAAATATGTATTTAAATATCAACTCATAAACACATTCAATTTCACGTGAACAAGAATTCACTTGCCATAAAAGTTTGTTAAATTTATAGTTATGATAAATAAAATATCTATTCTATTCACAATTTCAAATTCACATGAAAGCAGTTACTTGCAACTAACTTTGCATCTGAAAATACATAATCAAATTTATAGTCTCAATGTAAGGGATGTAACACCAAGTTGATTTGTTGCACCAAGTATTCTCTAGTTGTAATCTAGAATTTGACTATATCTACTATTATAGTTGCCACTTGTACAACCCTTGCACCCTAAGCATCAATAGTAATGGTTGAGAGTATCCTTGACCTCTTTTTCTTTAGTTTGGCCTTGAACAACTCCACCATAGTCAAGAAATCATCATCTTGTATTTAGGTTCTTTGTCTCTTCTCAACTACATGTTTCAACCATATTGGGATCCCTAAAGATTACACGTGTGGAGAGGGAGGAGGAGGAGGAATTTGTGGTCTTTTGGAAGTAGAATCAAGAGAGCTAGGAGGAGGAGGAATAAAAAATATAGTCCCTATAGTATCTTGGAATCCTTTTCCCTACTTAGCATGTGGTGAAGCTATTCTTGAGCCAAATAGTCAAGATTCTCAATACTTTCCTTAGAGGCAATATGACCTTCAACTAGTCATTCATCTTCTATCTATTCAACATCACCTTTTGGATGATTTTCTTGTTATGTGGCTTGGTAAGGTGATATTATGATAGAAATTAGGATCTTAGGATACAACAAAAAATGCATTTTTTAATTAAAAAAAAATGCCTAAATGAATGCAATGAACACTTTCAAATTTGATTTCAAATCTAAGATGACCTAATGCAAATTTGTAAGTGCAATTAAAGTGTAGACATGACTTATGATGATTGAAATTACCATACTTCAACATAGGATGCAATATGTTATGCATTTTTTCTTATGCTTCTTTAATGCAATAATGGATGCTTAAATGATGAATGAAAAAAAATGCAATGCTAATCTTAGATATAAGATGATATGCTTGAAATTTCATAAGGTTTATAATGCTAATGCATCACATTCACCAAAATGATATGTTGGAAAAGTGAAACCCTAAGGTTTAATTATGATTAGTCACCTTTCCAAGAATAACATTAGAATCAAATTGGACAAGAGCATGAGATTAACTTACAACCTAGAAGGTGAGTCAATCAACCTTACGGTGTTGAATTGGTCTTTTTGGAATGAATTTCTGATAAAATTTGATGATGCAACTAGCTATAAGAGAGGGGGACCAATCACACCAAGGCTCTAGGTCACGGAGGGCCGAGAGCGGAGGGCTGCCCTAACTTACCTCACTCTAACATATATTTTGGGATGAGGAACAAGAATGAGGAGCACTCTCAAGTGCTTCTGTCACTCTATAGATCCAAAAATCTGGTTGGGGCTAGACGAGCTAGTTTTTGGAGTCTGTACTGCACCTTAGATAGCTCTCTGTCCGAGGAAAAGAGCACGGGTTTGGGACGACAATGCGACATGCTGGAATCTCTTTAGCATGCTGTCATCCGTATGGTCAAAAAAATGTAAAGTATAGTAAGAAATGTCAAAAACCTACTTAATAGCCTAGGTAATTTTTTTTAATGAAAATAACAAAATGATGAAGTACAAAAAGTAAATGTAGAAATGATAGAGCAAATAGATAAAAACTAGAGTGATGAATATTAACTCACTGAAGTGCCAGTTTTCCAACGAGCTCCACACACATGTTCACCTACACACAAGCAAGAGGGGAAAATTGTTGGAGTTGTATAGGGGTTTGCCTCAGTAAAACCCCCACTTTGGTGTTTCCACCTTGACGAAAAACCAGAAAAGCAACGGGGTAGAAAGTATGATAAAGGAAAGAAATGAATGCACTAAACATTACAAAAGATAAAAGCTACTCTATCAAATCACAATGTGAAAGTAAAGTGATGCATTACCACCTCCTCCCAAAGGAACTCAAAGGCCAATGAAGGGAGAATGCAGTAACAAACTTGGAAAAGTTGCCATAGCCACAATGGTGACAAAGGGAGGTCTTGCTAGACTCCAAACTCGTAGCTTCTATGGTAGAGCAACACGTGCAAGGATGAAGTTGACGGAGTAACTGACTACTGCAATTCTCAATGGATTTGTGAAAATGGAGTGCTAGAAGTGTGAGGGATTGAGTGAGAATTGCTTGAGAGATCGAATGAGTGTGTAAGAGATGAAGTGAAAGTGAATAGAATGGATTTGAAGGCCAAAAGGAGTTGTTTCAAGTAGGTTGGTTGCATAGAGGCATTACAAAGTGTCCCCAATGAGGAGTGTAATGTCCCTGTAGACTTAGGGGAAGGAATCTGTCAGGGACGACAACGCACCGCATAGACATTTGCGCTCATGCTCATGTCCCTAATGAAAATTCCCTCACCGATGCAAAAAAAACATGCCAAGTGGATGGAAGGCATGTGGGTGATGTAGAATTTCACCTTCGGATTTGATTTTCTAAGGTGATGGTTTGAAAAAGGGGAATTTACACAAGGGGTGAAAATTCACTCCTATACATTTTTCCCCCACTTTAGTGAGCATGAGTATCGATGAGTGTTCGGTAAAGTAGATTGAAGGGTTAGAAATGTATACCTAAACCATCGAGGAAGTAGACCACGATCTGGCGAACTCGAAAGTGCAGGGCAAGCAAAGAACTCCATAGGTACTCTCTCCTGAGGAGGTTCAAACAAAAGGACTTTGTAGCTCTGCAAAACTAAGAAGTTGCAAAAAGTACATCGAGGGCCCTCAGAACAATGATGGACAAATTCCATAGGATGTAAGCGCTTCAAGGCCCGCAGACCTACAAAGATGGCATTCCCCCAAGTACTCTCTCATGAAGGAAGCCCAATGAAAGGGGACTTCACATAGTCGCATTGGAAAGAAGCTTCACAGGCGCACCTGCAAAGAAACATGTTAATCCATAGATAAAACATGTTAGAAAACAAAAGCAGCCACATAGGAAAACAAATAGACAATCAAAAAATTGAAAGATTTCAAAGGGGTCGCTAGGAAACCCTTCAAAAGAAAATGGGTCCACTCAAGGGATGCGTTGTTTGAAAGCGAAAGAATATTTTTCACAAATCGATTCACCATTAAGGAATCCTTTCAAAAGATGTTCACTTCATCAAGGAATTTGAAAGGAAGAAAATTCCCCCTTGTGAGGGGAAGGTCGAGACTTCTCCTATAGGAAGAGACACTCCCACCTCAAAGGAAGGTTTTCAAGTTATTTCTTTGCAAACCAATGATGAAGGAAACACGTTCTGCTAGGGGTCCAAGTTGAGAATGCAATTTTTGAAAAAGTTTGCAAAGATTTTCGAGAAAAGATTCGTTGGCTACAAATGCATTTTCTGAAAATAAAAACATTGTGAAAGTGACATTGTCACACATACGCAGGACAACTCAAGGAAAGAAGAGAGAAAGGTAACTAATATTGCAAAAAGAAACAATAACATCACAAACAAAAGGGCACAAGGCTGATCTGATATTTCGAGGTTAGAGTTGCTCATAAATATATATAAGTATAGTAATAGTATATAGATGAACTATCATCAACCCCCTATTATATCAGACCATGTGAAGAATGCACGAGAAGACAAAGTAAAAATAATAAAATGGCCCAACATGGAAGGGAAGCCTAAATACCCCCAACGCTTTGCATCATCCCCAATTCGCCAAAAATCAAAACACATAATAGAGGAAGAATGATGCCACAAATAGAGGAAGTTTATGACACATAATTACTCTTGTATCCAAGCATCTAGAAGGCTGATAAGGGTCATCCAAGAACACATAACGCAAGCATAGGGGAACACATCACAACAAGCACACACCTAATCTAAAGGTAAAGAAGAGGCGCCTCTCCCTAACACTCATCGACCAAGAGGTCATTTGCTTTCCAATATAAATCATTATATGGGGAAGGCGGACAAGCCTGTAGTGGTGGAATATTAAGGGGAGGAGCTTCCAACCCTCCCACAACAAGGGCCAAGGAAGAAGTCCTCGCAAGGTCTTCTCTGCTCGACTCTTATGGAGCAATGGTCAACAATTTTGCAAAGATCGCTGACAAGGTCGAGACCTAGTCTAAAGAGTTAAACATGCACTTTATGGGAGTGCCATGTGTGACCTCAACAGGCGAGGGAGGCGGTGTCTGAGATTCACTACTAGGCTCATCGAGTTACTCGAGAGTAATGACAAACTCAAGGGAAGATGAAACTTGCTCCGTCACTAGGACAACACATGTTAGCGCAAGACCACCCTTTGAAGAAGGTGGGCTCCTCTTACACCCCCCATTGTTGGAAGGGCCAACCTTTGCTTTCTGCTTCGTCAAAGGTTGTGAACTCCCCACGGACAAGGAAAGAGGTGCAGAGGAGGAGGAGAAAATCATGGCGAACACCACTGAGGTGTTCGACATGTCCATGCGTTTAGGGAATAACAGGATGTCTGGGAGGGACATCAAAATAGGTAGCTCGATCAAAGGAGTGATAAAAACCTACACCTTTTTAGGGTTAGGGGCTTTCACGCTTGCAGTAGGAGCCAAAAGCATAACCAAGTTAGATTAAATGGAGGTAGAGGGGATGGGAGAGGATGACACAGTAGGAGGTCTTGAAACAAGGGCGGTTGGCTCCCTTTCCTTCCTCTACAAAATGGCCTGCTCAGCTACCAGAGCCTTTCGCCGACGCTTGTGCTCATGTGCAAGGAAGTTTTTGTGACTCTTGGAGCTAGAGGTCAGGAGCTGAGAAGGGATAGAAGGCTCCTACTCAGCCATAGGAGTGTCCATCCCAACTATTTCTGGTGGAGGGATAGACTCCTAGATGGGAGTAAGAGGAAGAGGTTGAGAGATAGTGGGGGGAGTCGACTCTAGTACCTCAACAATGGGCCTCTTCCATTTCACCACTTTGGGAGTAGGAGTGGTAGGAGGTCGCAGAGGTCGAGACATAGAGGATTCCCTGTGGGAACCATTCCTTCTACTATAAAGGTAGGGCCAAGGTCTAGGAGGCACAATAGGAAGGTCCGATATCCTAATCTTGGCTTTGCGCCAAGCAGGCACCATTGGGATTCTTATGTGGAATCTAGGAGTAGATATCCAAAATTCTTCTTTAGAAAGGGGAGAAAAAAAGGCACCCCAAGGACGGGCACACCTCTCCTTTCCCTTTCGAGAAGAGGAGGCAACTTGTTGCTACACTACCAGAGGGGTCACTTTTGGATATCATTTACCCCCGGTCTTATACTTCACATAGTTTCGGTAAAGTAGGTCCATTCTCGGGGGAAGCAGACAAACTGGGGTGAGCCAAAAATGATCTAATGAATAGCCCCATGGGATACCAACGACTGATATCTAGTGTCATGCATGTGCATGAAACCTTCGTGGGAGAATTTTAGACATTTATGAATGATGGAAGCGATTTCATTCAGGGAAGCTAGCCACGAGATTCCTAACTTCACCTTGAACAAATTAAATTCCAGAATAACATCAAAGGTAGTATCCACGACCCTAAGTCCAACTAGGATAGAAAGATATATTGAGCCATACGTCTTGAGAGAGATGTCATCGTGCGTACGAATGGTGGACTTTGTTTCTTTATACTCCTCTCTCTGTAGTGAATTTAGCCATAGCGTCTCCTTTGTAATAACATTCACTGAGCTCATAGGGTCAACTAGGACCCTCATCACAATGTTCCCACTGAGGTGAGTGGGAATGTAGAGGGGAGAGGGCTTGTTATTCAAGGGAATGTCCTGTAAGGTGAATGTCACATTTGGTGAACCAGTCGCAGGTTGCAGGGAAGAAGTGATTGTGACCATATTAACATATGTCGAGGGTTGAGTAGAAGAATCAAAGGGGTCAATAATCAAGTTAGCAGAGAGATGGAAATGGGTTTGTGTTATCCGTAACTCACTATTGGCCTTCACCACCGATTTATTTGCATTTTGTTTTCTCATCAAGATGAATGGTACCATCATCAATGTGATCCTGTATCTCGTGATGTAGATGCATACAACATTCGGTATCATGGCTGTTAATCTGATGGTATTGACATAAAGCATTTGCATCATATCAATCAGGGTAAGGTTCCTTGAGAGGTCAGGGGTTTTCTAAGGTTATGATCTTATCCTTCAACAACTTTTTCAAGATGGAAGAATAAGATTCTGCTAGCTTTGTAAAAAATTTGTTGCGTCTGAGGTCGTTGTCATTTGTTGCGGTGACTACATTCACAATAGCTTTACCCTTTCCTAAGATAGATACAATAGATTTTCCTTCTGAATGGGAGTGTGAGGAGGATCCCTCAATCTGAACTATCATTTGTTGATATTCTTGCAATGCGGCACATAGATGCATGAAAGAAGGGTATTTCATTAGGGAAAATTTTTCCTTCCAAGCTCTCTAAAGGTTACCTATGAACACTTTCTGCACATCAGAATCGGGCAGCGGGTTCGAGATCTGTGAAAAGAGCACTTGATATCACACTATGAAATCAGTTATCTTCTTTCTATCCCCCTGCTTACATTGGACAAGATCTGAGAAGGTCATCTTCAAACCGATGTTGGCTTGAAACTGTCAAAGAAACTGATTTACAAGTTGATCAAATGAAAATATAGAGTTTTTGGGCAAGGAATAGTACCACTCGAGTGCTATATCCTTGAGAGATCAAGGAAATAATTTTTCCATCAAAGCGTCGTGATGGAAGAAGTCTGTACACATGGAATTAAAGGCAGACACATGTGTTTGTGGGTCCCTTTTGTTGCCATACTTCTCAAATTTGGGAATCTCCATTCCTTGCAGGAAGGGAGTACTCAAGATTGTTACCGAAAATGGGCTATGTTGGAAGAAATCATGAAAGATAGGCTAGGTAGAGGCCTGGGAAAGGCTTGCCAACTGGTTTTACATTTGACCCATGTTCTGAAGAAGGGTGTTCAAAATAGGGTCAAAAGATGACAAAGGACCAGTGGAACCTCCAATACCACTACCACTAGAACCACCTCTGGAGCCACCGTTGTGACCACCGCTAGAGCCACCACCACTGGTGTGGCCTCCACTAGAGCCACCTCCACTATTGAAACCACCACCATGGCCTCCACCAAAGCCTCCTCTGCCAGTACCACCTCTGCTCCCAAAGCCATCACCACTCATTCCACCGAAGCCCCCACTGCTAGAGGCAGTAGGAGGGTGAAACTGAACCCAAGGGGTATTCTACTTAGCTTGAGAGTGTTAGGCCTTTGGGAAGTAGAAGAGACACTAATCGAGGGCCTTGTTTTGGCCATGCACACAGACTTGGTGGGCATTGAAACACCTATTTTTATTTCATAGGCATCGAGCACTTCCCCTTGGGTGGTACCAGATCTAGGCCTATACGAAGGGATATAAGCTTCGATTAGATCGACAAGGCCTTGTAGAAACTCTATGCTTGTTCGATCCTTCCCTAACAAATGTCTCACCTTGCCAATAAGCCTAGTGGCTCTTGCCACACTTAACATTTTCTCTAAATGATTTACAAGGTCTAGCAATCTATTATCTAACACCAAAAGTTTTTTCATAGGTACATGCACAAAATCATCCTCGTCTATAGACGAAGCTATAGGGGATGTTGGAGGGGTAGGAACACGAGTGGTTTATTCCATGAAACCCATATTGTTAGCATAAATTGTAGAAAAACTAGTGGTACAATCAGTAGCTAAACCAGAGGAAAAACTGGAGGTGAAACTAGAAGTGATCTTCATCTTTTCCATCGATAGGTGTCGCAAACTTCTCCTAACAACATACTCAAAAGTCATGGACTAGGTTGTGATGCTCATAAACCTTCATGACAATCAGGGTTATAACAACCACCAGATGCAAGGGAAAAGTATCAACACAGGAAAATGCATAGATGTTGTTCACGTTAGGTTCACAAAAAATGTAAGAGAGGGGGACCAACCACATCAAGGCTCCAAGTCACGGAGAGCCAAGAGCAGAGGGCTGCCCTAACTTACCTCAATCTAATAGATATTTTGGGATGAGGATTGAGAATGAGGAGCACTCTCAAGTGCTTCAGTCACTCTATAGACTTGAAAATTTGGTTGGGGCTAGAGGAGTTGGTTTTTGGAGTCTGTACTACACTTAAGACATCTCTCTATTCAAGGACAATAGTTTAGGTTTGGGATGACAGTGCGACACACTGGCATCTCTTTGGTGTACTGGTGTTCGTACGGGTAGAAAATGTAAAGTATAGTAAGAAATTCCAAAAATCTACTTAACAACCTAGCTAATTGATTTTAACGAAAAATAACATAATGATAAAGTACAAAAGTAAATACAGAAATGATAGAGCTAATAAATAAAAACCAGAGTGACGAATATTAACTCACTGAAGTGCTAGTTCGCCAACGAGCTCCACACACATGTTCACCTACACACAAGAAAGAGGGGAAAATTGTTGGGGCTGTATAGGGGTTTGCCTCAGTCAAACCCCCGCTTTGGTGTTTCCACCTCCATGGATAGCCAAAAAAGCAATGGAGTAGAAAGTATGATAAAGGAAAGAAATGAATGCATTGAACACTATAAAAGATAAAAGCTACTCTATCAAATCACAATGTGAAAGTAAAGTGATGAAATACCACCTCCACCCAAAGGAAATCAAGGCCAATGAAGGGAGAATGCAAGGTAACGAACTTGGAAAAGTCACCACAATTGCAACTTTATGACGAAGGGAGGTCTCGCTAGACTCCAAGCTCGCAACTTCTATGGTAGAACAACACGTGCAAGGATGAAGTTGACAGAGTAACTAGCTACTGCTGCAATGCTCAATGGAGTTGTGAAAATGGAGTGCTAGAAGTGTGAGGGATTGAGTGAGAATTTCTTGAGAGATCGAATGAGTGTGTAAGAGATGAAGTGATAGTGAATAGAATGGATTTTAAGGCAAAAAGGAGCTGTTTCAGGTCGGTTGGTTGCGTAGAGGCGTTACAAAGTGTCCCCAATGAGGAGTGTAACATCCTTATAGACTCAGGGGTAGGAATCTATCAGGAATGACAACATGCCACACAGACGTTTGCATACTGCACTTGCATCCCTGACAAAAATTCCCTCACCGACACACAAAACATGGGCCAAGTGGATGGAAGGTAGGTGGGTGATGTGGAATTTTTCCTTCAGATTTGATTTTCTAATGTGAGGGTATGCAAAAGGGGAATTTACACAAGGGGTGCAAATTCGCTCCTATACACTAGCTAACAATTAAAATGCACTATTTTGATATGAAAACAAACAATTTGGAAATTGATAGATAAATTTATGACCAAAAATAGATAGAGCAAACTTGTGTGCACCTATGATTTGAATTTTGACTTGATTTGACTAGACAAGGTTGCCCAAGGCACCCTTGTCTGGAGATCTAAAATTACAATCTATCTTCACAGTCCTCATTTACTTGATCAGAGGCTTCTTCCTTCTAGATCTTGCTGTCAAATCTTCATTGGTTGTTGAGATAATTGAGTTTATGTATCTTGTCAAGTTGTAGGGTTTGAATGCATCAATGAACAAAAGATCTTCAATATTTCTCGAATATTTTTTAAATCTATAACTTGCAAATTCAAAGAGAGAGGAAGGGTTGTGCCATATAGGGGCTTCCTTGGTCAAAACCCCATTTTGGTATTTCTACCTCCACAATGGAAAAATCAATGAAAGAGAGCTTATCCTTTTGAGGAATATAGACTAAATGATAAATGAATGATTAATAAACAATTGGATGTAACTAACCACTTAAATTTGATTTCCTTGAAGGGATAAAGTCATGCATATCTCCTTAAGGTTTGATTATAATTTAGCTCGAAGACCTACAAGTATTAGTCCTCACAAATAAAATGTATGCATAAATATGAGCAAACTCAAATAAACTCGACATGGTGCCTTGAAAATGAAATGCTACAATAATATTGCTCTTGACTACTCTTGATTTGATAATAATTTCCTGATAATGCTCTTGCTTGCAAAATTTTCTCACTTTCTTTTCAATTGATGAAATGACTAGGTATTTAAATGCAATTAATCTAATTTCCTGCAAATTAAATCCCAATAGTCAACATTTAGAATTTGAAATTCAAATAATAAATTTCCAATCTTGACATATTAGAACTTGGGGCCAAATTGGGAGGACAAGGCCGCCAAGGGTGCCCTTGTCCAGGCCCTATTTTTTGAGATGTTAAGTATCAGGGGAAAAATATTAAATGCCTACTTTGGTTTTATACATTTGATTTCTTGATAAATTATTAAATGGGCCATGAAATGCATAATTTAGGAAACTAGGAACATGATTAGGTCCATGCACATAGGAGGGAGAAAAATCTAGTGTGAAATTGTCATAGGTGACAATTTATGTTGTACATCAACTTAACTACCTATTGATACATGGGATGACTTCTCAAATTGTGGGCTTTGACAAATTGAATCCAACCTCTAGAGAGGGTTGGTTCCCCTAATGCAGTCACCTAAACTAAATAAACTATTGATTTTATTGAGAAAAATAATAGGGAAGTAACTTGAAATAAAAAACTAAGCTTATTGAGATGATGCACCAAATGTATACTGAGGCTTAGACTATTTTTTTTCTCACACAAACATTCAATAACTTATTTTTTTATGTACAACACTAGTATTTAGCATGTGCATGTATCGATGAAATATAAAGAGGTTTATGTTTAACCATTGTTTGAGGAATAAAATATATTATTCTTGATAGTTTGTAGTTGTTTACACAATAACATAGATTATAACCTACATAAGAACTTGGTTATTTGCTTAAAGGTACTAATGATAAGACATACATTTGAGGATTTATAATATGAAATCACAAAAATGAAAATCAATTATGTGACTACACACAATATAACACACTATTTGAAGTCCAAAATACTTATTTTATTGATAATATAGTGTTGTTATAGTATTACAAAGTCTAAAACCTGCTAATAAATTTCTTGAAAAGATGAACATTATATTGATTTATAGTCACCAATATGACTAGTTTTTTGAGTTATAGTGCTAATTTTGATAGAAAATAACTTGTTTCAATAAAATGTTGTTTCAAAAATTCAAGAACCAGCTCTAACTATCCCTAGGCATCCCCTTTATCTTAGAACAACTTCCTGTTCTTTAGTAGCTAGTTACAAGGAATAGGTGACATGTGTCTTAGTTGTTTGACTAGGTCAAAACTCTCTTTGAGTGTTGGAAAATCATTTTCCTATCTTGACTCCTTCAAAGGCTCCAAGATGGTGTTGAAGAAGGATAAGTTTGTTTGTTTTGACCTTATTTAATGAATATTATCCTTAAAAGGTTCCTAAATACCCTCAATTGTTGTCCAAGTCACCAAAATTGCCCTTGTATCTCCTCAACTATTGTCAACTTGTCATTAACTCTCCAACTTCTCATAAATGTTCATTTACCATTCTTATAGGACACGCCTTGAAGATTTAAAATCGTCAACAATCCCTTGGAGGCATGGGAGAATCTCAAGGTTTGAATTTGATACATGCTTTATGTCTTCAAGGTTCTTTTTTACCTACCACTTATCTCTTTTGTCATACTAGTTTTGTTATAAATTTTCTTCTAAGATTGGTTCCTAGTTTCATGGCTATGCATTGTACCCTCAACCTTTAGTCTTATAAATTATAATTTTATTTTACTGATGACTATCCATTTCAGACCTTGTGGAAATTCTAGTGAATGTTGAGCACCATACATGGTAGATATCTAAAATATGACTATCCATTTCGGACCTTGTGGAAATTCTAGTGAATGTCGAGCACCATACATGGTAGATATCTAAAATATGACTATCCTATCTGACTTTCATTTCTCCCTTCCTCACCATTAGTAGCCATGAATTTATTCTAAGAAGAAGCCTCTATATCATCTTCATTCTTCTTCAAATCAACATATGAATCCTCTATCATTTCTCTAGTCTATCATTGTGCTTTGTCTGGTTGGTTCATGTATGTGCATCTATTTCATGTCATGTCAAATTGACCACTTTCATGCATACTATGTCTTCAGTAGGTCCCTTCATACATGGCATGACTTTTTTCTTGCTATGTCCTTTGTTCTCTATGCACTATCTTTATGCCTTATATGATTGAACTATTGCCTCCTTATTTGCTCTATGACATAACACTTAATGCCTTGAGCTATTTCTACAAGTAGTATTTGTTGAGAAAATGTGTCTCAACCTTTCAATTACATAAGGTATTGTTGATACATAAGGTACTATTCATTCGATGATGAGGAGGGGATTCCCCCCCCACAAGGGGTCTGGGGGGATATCCCCTTGGTTGGGGTCTAGGGGTAGTGGGCCCTAGTGGGGGCTTGGGGGCAGTGCCCCCAAAAGGAAAATTTAATTTATATTCTATTATTGTAAATCTCGACCATTCATCATTATGTCTCATATCTGACGACCGATATTTCCCTAGAAGGCAACCCTATTTTATGAGGGCGTTGTATTACGGTTATGTATTGCAATGTATTCTAGGAGTCTGATAGCAGCCATGTTGCCTTTAGATCTCTGAGTAGTGATACTCTTGTGAGAAGCTTGCTCTGCAAGTATATTATAATCTTTGTGATTTATGAATAATATATTGGATGGATTTTGGAGTGGGGTTTTTCTCCCAAAAGAGGTTTCCCCATGTAAATCACTGTGCTGTGGTATGCATAGTATTTATGTCTATTTTTGTTTAAGTTTCTTTAATAGTTAAAGATCTGTAAAATTTTTGCATTTTTCTCCTCTCAAGATTAGTGTAGGAAGTTGTTTCGCTACCTGAGCTTCCTTACAAGTGGTATCATAGCCTAATCACCTTTGGTTTTAGTTGTGGGTTGTTGGGGTTTTTAAACTAATCCAGATTTGAGTGGGATCTTGTGTAGAAGACACTTTGTGATCTTGTTGCACGAATTTTTAGATGGAAATTTCATCAGGGAGAATAAAGGTGGATAATTTTTTTGGAAATGATTTTGAAATGTGGAAGTTGAAGATGGAGGATCTGTTGATAGATCAAGATCTATGGGATGCTATTGATGAGAATGTTTCAATCGGGCAGAAGACACTTTGTGATTTTGTTGTAGGAATTTTCAGATGGCAAGTTCATCAAGGAGAATAGAGGTGGATAAATTTTCTAGAAATAATTTTGAAATGTGGAAGTTGAAGATGGAGGATCTATTGATAGATCAAGATCTCTGGGATGTGTTGTGCAGTTTTTGCAAACACACACCCACTGAAAGTAGGGACCCCCTTTTTTGCTTTGATTTCTGATGCTTTGGCCCTTTGGTTTTGAGGATCTTCTTGATTCGGCATGTGCTTGAATGTTTATCTTGCTTGCACTGATGATCCCTTTATGTTACTTGTTGAAAATATTAAGTTTTAAGCTATTTCTGGGTTTTCCTTTGATTTCAGGATTTTTCTCCTCCAATGGAATTCCTCGGTTTCCTTGAAACCCCAATGAGGAAGAATTTACGTTGTGATCTAGGGATTCTAGTCCTTCATGGAATTCCATGTCGATCAGATTTCTCTGAAATTCCTGCACCTCATCGAATTCCTGGTTTTTGTTTTTGGTTGTCTTGTCAATGGCATTAATGCTTGATTGTATGATTTCTGCGGCATGTATTTAGTCAATTTTGGGGGATTCTTGTGCCATTGAGATTTTATCATTTGTCTTCTATTGATCTAGGAGGTTTGATCTTGAGTGTTGGGTTTCATTTGACGTTTGGACTTTTGCATTCGTGAGTTTGGTGGTGAATTTCTTGGGCATGATCATTGTTGCTGCTATTTGCTAGGATGTTAAATTTGGTTACCAGTCGTTGAATATAATTGCATTCATCTCATCAGTGGTATGTATTCGTTGCCTTGCTTTTGAATGTTGGATGTGAATGATTCTTTGGCATCTTGAGTATGCGTGGAGTCTGGATTTTACATGTTTGGCACCAAGCATTTTAAAGCTAGGGTTGTGCTAACGTTTTCATAATTTCTAGAGGTCTAGAAGATGCACCCCTTAGTTAATCCTTTTAAGTTTGACAGTTCCAACTTCATCTTCGAACCTAACCTGACGTGTATGATTGCTTTAACTTGATTTGATTTTAGGGTTTTTGAGCTTGACTGATTGTCGGCCATGAGTGAGGTGTAAACGTGTGACTTCAGTTCCATTTAGGTGAAACTCACTTAGGCCTATTTCAAATGACCCATTTCTATGTTTAATAAGCCAAGCAATGTAAATATGAGCTAACTCCCCTGCGTTAATGGAAAATTTTAGGGTTTTGAGCTTAGAGAATCGATGGTTAAATTTAGGGGGTGGGTGCATGAAGTTGGTCGCACTTTTGTGGCCAATTTTTCTTTTGGAAAGAGATAATGTGAGCACATTATAATGCGTGTGAATTATAACATGCTCACATTATGTTGTTTTAAAAGAAAAAAAAAAGTGAAAACTATCATTTTCTATTTACTATTTCTCAACTCTGCCTGCGACCAAAAACCCTCACTTTCACGCCCTCGTTCTAGGAGGAAGGATTTCTACAAATTTTATCAACAACAGTTGGATTTTCTTTGCAAATATGGTATGATGATGACAAAGAGGTGCGAGAGGTAAGTATTGTTTGCTATTTGTTTTGAATTTATTAGTTTGAAATTGATTTTGTTTGTTTTAGGTTAGATTTGATTGTTTTTTTTAAAATTTGTAGGAATTCCTGCAAATCCTCAACAAGAAGAGGAGGAAAATCCTCAAGAAAATCCTCAACAACAAAATCAACCTCCCCCACCAATCACTCAATACCCTCCTGGAACTCAAGAAAATTTGAGGAGTGAAATTGAGAACAATAGAAAACAACTTGAGGATCTTATCAGTAGGTTGAGTGATCCAAATGCTTCAACCAAAGAAAGAATGCTTATAGCAAATTCATTGAAAGAGATGTTAAAAAATGTAGATGCAATTATCCAACAAATATCTGGATGGAAAGATAGGAGGCAAGCAACCAAGGCATATTATGTAGACAAATTATCATACAAACAAGTAAAAGATTTAAAAATTACTAAAGGTGATTTGTGCTCTCTATTCACTGACCCTAAAACAAATCAAAATCTTACCCTCAATGCAAAGAGGTTTCCTATTCATTAGTGCCACCACCAAGAGATTAGGAACCATTTTTATGATAGATGGTATTTGGTCTTTGATTACCCATCGTGCAATAATTGTGAAGTCCCCCAATATTTTCTTAGGAAACTATACAATGATTTCGTATTGAACCAAATCCCAAATTATTTTGATATGAGGGAGTTCTAGGGGAGAGTGGGGGTCGGCTTAGGCTAGGCCTGGTGCACAGCCGAATCCTGCGCGGCAAGGGAGATGACCTCTCGCTAGGCCACCTCATGAGCACATTGTTATGCCTACTGTTGCGAAGGAGAGTGTTGATGTAGAGACATTGCAGGTGATCAACACTTTGACCCGAAGTGTCATCCATCATAGTAGCCCTATTGTATAGCGCCATCTAGGGGAGTCTTCGGGTGGTGGCCTTCAAACCCATGTGTGTCAATCTTGCGGGGCGACTTGTTCATATGACCCCACCGACACACAAGAGGCTGCTACGTAGGATCCATATGCTGCTACACAAGATCCGTATGTTGCTATGAAGGATCCGTATGCTGCTACACAGGATCCGAATCCTGCTACGGGGATGGAGAGGACGGTTGACATTTTGCATTGTGCATATGGCATTGATAGTCGGTAAAAGTCAGCATGTTCATTGAATTTAATTTATTAAATTTTGATTCTGAAATGCATGATTAACTAATTTAGTTTTATTATTTTAATAAAATTGCAGGGTCACAGTGTTGAGACTGGATACACTGGTCCTCCACCTACTTATTTCTGCAGTACACCTATTAGTGGGGTATGTAACTCGTAAACAATTATAAATTTATTACATGTTAATAGCATTGTTTTACGAATGGTATTTTAATACATGTGATTTTGGATGTTGAACAGGCTAATATTGGTGGTTTCAAACAAACACCTCCTAGTTCCAGTGGATTCACTCAAACGTACATGGAGGTAATAGAATAAAGATAAATTAACTAATGAATTCTACTTAATAGATTTGTGTAGTTTATATTCATATTGTTGGTTACGTTGCATTACACATCATTCAAACTCAAAGCATTAGTACTTCAAATTCCATAACTAATAACTAGATGTTGATAAATGACAAAATTTCAACTATACAATATAGTTGTTTAGAAAGTCAACATAAGCAACACGATGCAATTACTTCACATGGAGGCATGTGCTTGCAAAGGTGCACCACCACAAGAAACTATGGATGCTTGGAAAAAATCTATGAAACCATAATAGTAAGCAACAACATAGACAAGGCAGTTAGTGATGCAGAGCATCATATCAAAACACTCAATCATGAGGGTACATCTGATGCAGATCCAACAAACACCATCAACATCATTTCTTCAAGGGATTTCAATCCCAAATAGAATCAGGAGAAGATCAAATATAATTTCATCAGAAATCTACTTTTCATTCAACCAAAATCCACTCAAATTCTCTTAGCCATTCCATAGGCCATCATTCATCATTCCACTAATCAGTATTCCAATTGATTCATTCAAAGAAAAAACCATATTAAAGAAAAAAATGACTTAATCAATTAGATTCACATCATTCTCAACCACCATAAAACAACATAAACCTGATTATTGACACTTGAACAATTCATCCTCTCATTTGTTCACCAAGGCAACAAATCAATTAAACCATACCTCACTATTATTAGTCCATTATCAAGCACTGTACTCACCATATTTTGACTACAATAGTCTATTTACAGGTTACAAACTCCTGCTACAACAAAATCTTGATTATCATCTTGTGGTTAATCACCAATTTTCTCAAAAGGCTTCATAATAGTCACCCATCCAACCATCAAAGTCACCAAACCTGTCTTATACACCTTAAACAAATTTAGTAACATCAATCATATCATTAGTTTGATAGTAACCAAGCACTCAATCATATCACAAAAGATTTGAAAGGATACAAGTCAAAAATGTTGAAGATAGGAGAGATTGCCACCCCAGGAGGTAGCTCTATTTCATAAGCATTTTGGCCAAACTTGTAGACCGCCTTGCATGTTCCTATCTTCTTCATCATGAGTTTGGTATACTTTCCTTTTGGAAGTATCTCCTTCTTCAAGTGTGCGATCACCAAGTCTCCAACCTTGAATTGGACATTCCTCTTCTTTAAATTTTCCTTTTCATTATACTTCTCAACATTCTTTTGAAGGGTTTCCTTCACTTGTTGATGAATATCCCTGATTGTAACAAAAAAGTACTCACCTTGAGAACTTCTCCTAGCAACTCATTGTAGATCTCTTAGTTCATAGACCCCCCTAGGGTGCATGCCATAGACTACCTCAAAAGGGCTTCTACTAATGCTCCTATTCATGGAGTCATTATATGCAAATTCAGCCTGAGGTAAAATAAGCTTGTCCATGCTCCTTGGTGAGGAATCTTAAGAGGTTTCCCATTGATCTATTCACCACTTCAGTTTTTCAATCCATTTGTGGATGGTATGCTGAACTAAAGGACAAATTTTTTCCTTGAGTTTCTTCCACAAGGTCATCCAAAAGTGACCAATGAATTTAGAATCCCTGTCAAAAAAAATGCTTAAAGGCAGTCCATGTATCATAACAACCTCCTTAAAGAAGAGACCTGCTATATGAGATGCATCATTGGTGCATTTGCAAGGAAGAAAATGTGCCATATTACTAAATCTATCAACTACCACAAAGATACTATCAAAACCTTTTTGGGTTCTAGGCAACCCCAAGACAAAGTCGATACTTACACACTCCGAAGGCCTATTGGGAATGGGAAGTGGTTGATAGAGTCCTGCATTTGATGAAGTTCCCTTTTCCCTTTGACATATTGTGCAACCTTCCACATACCTTCTCACATCCACCTGCAACTTTGGCCAATAGTAAAATCTCCTAACTTGTTCTAAGGTCTTGTCAAGGCCAAAGTGACCTCCAAGACTCCCACTGTGTTTCTCCTTTATGATATTCTCCCTCATTTAGAATTTACGCACACACAATTGGCTTCCTTTGAAGAGAAAACCATTCTGCAATAAAAAGTCAGAGAATTCACCATGAAAAGAATTCAAATGCTACTCACAAACATTGTATACCTCCTTGAAATCTGAATTTTCATGATACATATCCTTCAATGCTTCAACCCCCATGCTTTGGAGTTGGATCTCTTGCACTACAAGTGTTCTACTAAGAGCATCTGCCACCTTATTTGCTTGGCCCTTCTTATGCTTTATTGTGAAAGTATAGGCTTGCAAAGACTCTACCCACTTCATGTACCTATGACTGAGTTTGTCTTGTGAATTCAAAAAAGTCAAGGCATGATTATTAGTATAAACAACAAATTCTTTAGGTAACAAGTAGTTCCTCCACTTTTTGAGGGCGTGGACCATAGCATAAAATTCCAAATCATAGGAAGAATACTTCCTCTTTGCTTCATTCAGCCTCTCACTGTAAAATGCAACCGATCTGCCTTCTTGGCTCAAAATAGCCCCTATTGCTTGATTGCTAGCATCACACTCAATGGTAAAAACTTTATCAAAATTAGGGAGCACAATTATAGGCTGTTGTGCTACTCTCATTTTTAGATATTCAAACCCTTTATCAGCCTCATTAGTCCAAGAAAACTTACCTTTGTTACCTCCTTTGATGGTGTCCAAGATTGGTGCACAAATTTGGCTAAAGTTCTTGATGAAATTTCTATAAAATCTTGCAAGTCCATGGAAGCTTCTCACATCTCCCATGGATTTTGGTGTTGGCCTTGAGTAAGAATAGCATGCACCTTTGAAGGATCCATCTTCAACCTTCCCTTGGAGATGACAAAACCAAGGTAGACTAGTTCTTCCTTCATGAATTCACACTT
This sequence comes from Sequoia sempervirens, assembly GCA_007258455.2. NCBI lineage: Eukaryota > Viridiplantae > Streptophyta > Pinopsida > Cupressales > Cupressaceae > Sequoia > Sequoia sempervirens. The sequence continues at coordinate 104,774,864 of VDFB02058242.1, forward strand.
TTCCATGTTGATCAACAACTTCTCTTGTAACCTCCTTAGTACCATGTCAAGGTGCTTCAAATGTTCTTCTTTAGACCTACTAAACACAAGGATGTCATCTAAATAAACTACAACAAAATTTCCAATGAAAGGTCTCAATACCATATTCATAAGGCGCATAAATGTACTAGGGGTATTTGATAACCCAAAGGGAATCACCAACCAATCATAGAGTTCATTAGTCTTAAAAGTTGTCTTCCATTCATCCCCCCTCCGATCCTTATTTGATGGTACCCACTCTTTAGATTACCCAAAAGTAAGATGCTTCCTGATAGATGTCCATGAGGTCCCATTATTGGGCATCGTGAACCTATATCTGATTGTGATCCTATTAATGGCTATTGAATCAGTGCAAAGCATCCAATTCCCATCCTTTCTTGGTGCTAGGATAGTAGGAACAACACATGGGCTCAAACTCTTCCTCACTAGCCCTTTATCCATCAACTCTTGCACTTGTCTTGCAATCTCCTCATTTTGAGCAGGTGTCATCTTGTATGTAGCCTTATTGGGAAATGTAGCCCCTAGAATCAAATCAATATGGTGGCTTATATCCCTAATGGGAGGTAGGGAACTAGGTAATTCATTCACCGTTATGTCCTTGTACCTTTCCAACAACTCTTGGACTTCGTTTGGTGCATCTTCCTTCTTCTTTGTGGGCAGATCTGCTTCACTTTTTGGCTTCATAATCAGGAAGAATCCTCTTCCTCCTCCTTCATTCAAGGTCTTCATGAACTCCTTCTCACCCACCATGAAAACACTAGGCCCTTCATGCTTTGCCTTATCTTCTTCTAGGAGAGGTGAAAGGTTGTAAGTCTTCCCATCCTTCATAATGGAGTATGTGTTCTTCTCCCCATAATGCTTGGTCTTCCTATCAAAGTGCAAAGGCCTACTAGAAATATATAGCTTAATACTTGTACTCAAAATTTTGTTCATTAGATCTCATACATTATAAGTCATGACGTGGATCTCGCTATTGTAACTTTATTGTGATTGAATAATTTGTTGTTTTATTTTTAGATGCTGGTTGTGGAAACACCTCCAAATGTTACAAGGGTAATGGATATCGGTGTTTCATCCGCTATACAATCCTCCATGGCTCTGATAGAGGAGGTATGAGGCAAATTACTAAATTTCAATTTACATTTGTTGTTATAGATGTTAGTTCTAGTGAAAAATCAAACCATTATTGATTTGCAGTTTAATTCCTATTTGGATGGTTTATATAGGGCTTGAGCACACCTAAGCATCGGCATGCAAATATTTCCATCATGGAGAGTGATCATGAGATGGAAGTAAGTGATTATTTTGTTAAATATATCATTTCTTATAATGTAATTTCTATATATTAATGTCTTTACTTCTTATTGTAACAATTAAGACTTCACCAGGAGCTAAACTGTAGGAGGAGCAGCAGGAGCACTCCTCGAGCACAACAAAAATGATAGACAGACTTATCACCATCAGATCACCAAACAAAGGGAAATAATTTATTTCTAGAGCATGGAGAGAAATGAATTTTGATTCTAGAGCCCTTTGTTGTATGCCTAGACATGGCAATTTTGTACATATCTTGTATTGGATATATTTGACATTGTATGCCTATATGGCATTCGAGCATAAGCCTATATGGCTATTTTGTAACTATATTTTATACTTATATCGACATATATTAATGTATGTGTACATGGCTATTTTGTTAATACAAATCTTTTTTATCGATGGTGTCCATATTTGCTCTTTTTGACAATGTCAAAAGCATGGCTGCATACAGATTAGGCAAAAGACTTTTCCTTTTAGATTAACAATTCATGGAAGTTTCAAAAAGTATCATGATACTACAAAAGATATGTGTTATACCATAGCAGCAAAAATATTTTGAGGAAAAATCGATAATAAAGTATAAGATTTTTTGAAAAAATGGAAAAATTCTAGAAAAAATTGGAAAAAAATCAGATTTAAATAAAAAGTAGAACAATTTCTAAGATAAAAACTTAAAAAAAAAAAATTTAAAGGCATTTCCATAATATAGAGATATAGAGAGCAAATAAAATAAAAAGTTTAACTAATAAATTGGTAAAAATAGATTTTTGTAGTTTATATTCATAACATTGATTACATTGCATTGCACATCTTTCAAACTAAAAGAATTGCTTCACATTTCATAACTAATAACTAGATGTTGATAGATGACAAATTTCAATTACAATATA
>VDFB02058242.1:104777212-104851911 GCA_007258455.2 Sequoia sempervirens
CATATGACCCAGGACAGTTCAAACCAGCATGGTGGAATGACAATGCACATTGCGAATACCATCAAGTCAAAGGGCATACAACCTCCAACTGCCGACAACTGAAAAACATAATCCAAGACCTCATTGACAATCGCACCATCGAGGTAGGTGGATCGCAATTCACCTCCAACTCGGATCATACTATCCACAAGAATCCACTGCAGGATCACGATTCTCATAATGCTTCCACTTCAGGTCCACACAACCAAGCTAACTTCGCCCGAGCCAAGTACGATTATTCTAGTGGACCAATAATAAATAATGTCAGAACTGACGATGGGTACATCAATACCATCACGATCAAGAGAGCACCACAGTGTAATGCTACTACGCGAAGTGGCAAGGTCACTATAGCTGGTCCACCTCCCCCTAGACAAACCAAGATCTCTATATCGAGCCCGTCAGCTGAACAACCACAACCTGCTAAACAGCTAAAACCTGTCTCAACCCCACAACAGTGGAAACCCAAAAGTCAGTTCAACCTAATTGACCAACTAGGAAAGACTCCCGTATCTCTCTTGCACACAAAGAAATCCTAGATAAAACTCTCCTAGAGTCGTCGGTCCCGAAGGACATCGATGTCAATCAGTTTGAAACTATGGTGGGGTATCTCACCACACCGCACCATGTCACCTTCTCAGATCAGGATTACTCATCATCTAAAACCAACCACAATGACGCATTACACAGAAGTTTTTGTCCACAAGCACAAAGTTCGGCGGGTTTTAATAGATGGCGGAGTAGGCTTGAATATATGCTCTCTCAAGTTGGTTAAGGCTCTTGGATTCTCTGATGCGTGCGTAGATCCAACGAAAAGCATAGTGATCAAAGCATACGATGACGAGGAACGCTCTTCAAGGGGTGTTATCTCTCTCCCTATCAGAGTGGGACCGATCATTGTAGACACCACCTGCCAGGTCCTGGATTTGGAACTACCATATAACATTTTACTTGGCCGTCCATGGATCCACGCTTTAAAGGCCGTTCCGTCAACATACCACCAATGCCTCAAGTTCCCTTTTGACGGTACAGAAGTCACCATATACGGAGACCCCGACCCTTTCCAATATTGTACCAATTTAAGGGGTATCTCCGAAAACTGAGTACCTATTAACTGAGAAGCACCTGGCTCCTCGTCATCCAAGGACATCGACCCTTCCACATCCGCTCCATCCACGTCTTCTGACATATCACCACCTTCCACCAACACTCAGACTGAATCAACTATCAAAATCCAGGACCTTGGCTGCGGAGAATTCAAACTGCACACAGCATACAGCATAGCAACAATGCCTAGATCTCCCAAGGACTATGGTCGGCCATGTTTCAGAATGGAACCTCAGGAAACCTTTAAAGTTCCACCGAATACAATTTTTATCAAGTGGGGAGATATGAGTGAGGAAGACCTTGCTGACATCACAGGGTGGATCTATAAGGATACGGTCACATTACCCCCACTACCAGTTCAAGTATATGGCAAAGGTTATGACTTCATGAAGGCTAAAGGCTACGATGGTACTAGTGGCCTTGGAAAAAATAAAATTGGTCGAAGGGAACCCATAGAAGTTTTTCAAATTCCGAAGTATCTTGGTTCAGGGTTTGGATCACTCAACAATGACGATCGAAGTACCTCTATACTTTCAAATACACGAATACATGCTTCGAAAAGTGTTGAGACTACTAGGGAAACCCTAAGCGAAACAGATTCCCACGAGTGGGAATTTGGCTCCGAACGATCCCTAAGTGACTGTTGTCTTGATGATTTGTTTGTCGAACCAGGGGAACTGACCTCTGAACAACGATTTTGGCAAACCTTCAAAATTGAGTAGGCACCAAATAGTCAAAATCCTACTACCGCTTCCCATGACACACAACAACCATCCTCTGACCCCCCTCTGTCTAGTCTGTCCGAAATGTCAGTGGATATTGATAGCCAGGGCTCTAAAACCTTCACTCCTTATTATGACAACGAATATGACACTAGTGAAGGAGAATACTGGATAGAGTCCGATGTCGAGTTGGACGATGATAACCTCATCTACAACATTACCGAATCCATCTGCATGCTGTCCGCATCCTCACCTAAGTTCACTAGCCTTCTACTTCATGGCATCTCTTTTAATTTTACTCCCCAACTAGTCGACAGACTAACAAGGACCCAGCCCTCGCTCGACACATTCCAAATGGTGAAGCAATCACCAAATTCATGGATTACGTGAAGGCATACCTGTGGGGACCACAACCTGATTTTCCATTGATTTAGATCAAGATGGTGATACTTCGCTAGACTGGCCCAAATTCTCTAGTCGCAAAAGTAAAAATAAAGTAAAAAACGAAACGTCTCTAGGTGAAAACCGAAAGGCACCTCTTGACGATAAAATAGTAAAAACAAAGGACGTATCTGCAGGTGAAAACCTCTCTGAGGTGCCCAAAGATGGAGGACTGGACTTTCTCCCTGTGCAATAGGAGAAATCAGCCATGCTTATTGAGGACACCATAGAGGATAACATTTCAACTGCAGAGGACCCCAAGATGGTCCTATTTGCCGCATCATTGACAGATGAAGAGAAATCGGAATTTCATAAATTCTTTGCAGAACGGAAAATAAACTTTGCATGGTCCTACGCTGACATGCCAGGATTGGACCCCAAACTGGTTCTACATCATCTGCCACTAGTACCCAATGCTAAACCAGTCAAGCAGGAGTTGCGCAAAATGCACCCTCAAGTTGCTCTATTGGTTAAGGCCGAGTTAAAGAAACTACTGGATGCCGGATTCATAAGGTCTATAGATTATGCTGAATGGATTTCCAACCTAGTGCCGGTGACAAAGCCAAATGGACTAACTCGGGTATGTACAAATTTCTGGGACCTAAACAAAGCATGTCCAAAGGATGACTTTCCTTTGCCCAACATTGACATCATAGTCGACCTAACTGCAGGACATGAGATGCTATCCCTCATGGATGGTTTCTCTGGTTATAATCAAATCCACATTGCTCCTGAGGATCAACACAAAACAGCATTCACATGCCCATGGGGTACATATTGTTGGAACGTCATGCCCTTCGGTCTCAAAAATGCAGGTGCCACATACCAAAGGGCTATGACCACGATCTTCCATGATATGATGCACAATATAATGAAAGACTATGTAGATGACCTATTGGCCAAATCAACAACTAGGAAGGATCATTTGAAGGTACTCGACAAAATTTTCAAGAGATTGGAAGAGTACAAAGTTCGACTAAACCCTAAGAAGTGTGTTTTTGGGGTCACATCAGGAAAACTGTTGGGGTACATAGTTTCTCGACGAGGCATAGAAGTTGATCCAGCAAAGGTCAAGGAAATCATCGACATGCCTCCACCCAGAGGGATCAGTGAACTCCGAACTCTGCAAGGCAGAGTACAATCTATTCGCCGTTTCATAGCCCAATTGGCAGATAAGTGCCACCCATTCCAGTACCTGTTGCGCAAAGGTATCCCCTTTGTATGGACGGATAAATGTCAACAGGCCTTCCAGCAAATCAAAGATTACCTTCTATCAACACCAGTCCTCATGTCGCCTATTCATGGAAAGCCATTAATTCTATACATCTCGACCACTAGTTCAGCACTGGGGGCATTACTGGCCCAAAATGATCATGAAGGGAAAGAAAGAGCAATCTACTACATCAGCCGCACACTGATAGGTTATGAGCTGAATTACACATACATTGAACGTGCATGCCTCGCAGTTGTCTTTGCAGCCCAAAAACTAAAGCATTATATGCTCAATCATCAGACACAACTGGTTGCCAAGATTGACCCATTGAAATACCTATTAAGTCGAGTAGCATTAACAGGCCGATTGGAAAAATGGGTCATGATCCTAAGTGAGTACGACATACAGTATGTTGAACGCAAGGCAATAAAAGGGCAAGTAATAGCAGATCAACTGGCAGATGCACCAATCCACGTCTCTCATCCATTGGTAACTGATTTTCTTGACGAGTCCATTTTTCATACGGAACCTGCAACACCATGGAAGCTGTATTTTGATGGGTCACACACTGGTCATGGCTTAGGCGCTGGAATCTTGTTCATCACACCACAAGGGGATTCAATTCCTAAGTCATTTTGAATCGCTTTCCCTTGTACAAATAACATTGCCGAATACGAAGCACTAGTTACAGGTCTCAAGTTGGAAATCAAATGGAAAATTCAAACATTGCTTGTATTTGGAGACTCCCAGCTAATAATCAACCAAGTAAATGGCGACTATGAAACAAATGATGAAAAGTTGCTTCCTTACAAGAGGATGGTGGACAGTTTCCTAACATACTTCCAATCAGTGTCCTTTGAACAAATCCCCAGGGCACAGAATAAGGCAGCGGATGCAATGGCTACTATTAGTTCTCTCTTGGACATCCCTAAAAATGTGTCACAATTTGAGTTCCTAGTAGAACAACTATTGATACCGGCATATGATATCCCAGAGTCATAAATGGTTTGTGAACTTGTTGGTCCCAACTCTCCTTGGTATCAGGACATTTATGACTACCTAAAGACTAAAACCCTTCCACCAAACCTATCTAATAACCAAATAAAGTCCTTCATTAGGAAATCCGCAAGGTATGCCATCATCAGTGACACCCTATACCGCCGTGGTTTCGATAGTACCCTCCTTAGATGTCTTGACACCGACGAAGCATGTACGACCTTACGAGAAGTGCACGACGGTATATGCGGATCTCATTCGAGCGGTCCTACTCTGGCTAAGAAACTAACGAGACTTGGGTATTATTGGCCAACAATGGAAAAAGATGCACTCGAATATGTCAGAACTTATTTGCGTCGATTCCTCCATAGTGATTTGGTCCATGCTCGAGCACAAGAACTTCGGCCAATCACTTCTCCGTGGCCCTTCACTCAATGGGGACTCGACCTCGTGGGTAAGATTCATCCAACCTCATCCAACGGCCATAAATTCATCATCACCGCCACTGAGTATTTCACAAAGTGGATCGAAGCCATCCCATTGACATATATTACTGGCAAACAAATATCAAAGTTTATCCTCAACTACATCATTTGCCGGTACGGCCTTCCACAATCCATCATCACTGACAACGGACGTCCGTTCAAAAACCAAGACGTACGTGAGTTATGTGAGCGATTCCATATCCAACACCATTTTTCATCCCCATATTACCCCCAAGGAAACGGCCAAGCTGAGGCATCGAATAAAACTATTGTCAAGATTCTTAAAAAGACTGTCAATGACGCTGGCCGCGATTGGCACATACAACTTAACCCTGCTCTGTGGGCTTACCGAACTAGCATTCGTACGCCTACAGGGGCTACCCCATTCGCCCTGGTCTTTGGCGCTGAAGCCATCTTACCCATTGAGGTCGAAATTCCTTCGCTACGGGTCTCTTTGAAGGGTCTAACTAATGACGAGGAGTACCGACAATCACGCTTGCACGAGTTGGAAATGCTGGACGAAAGAAGACAAAACTCACTGAATCACCTCCAAGCATATCAAAACCGTCTTTGTCGCAGCTACAATAAAAAGGTTATGGTCAGAAGGTTTGACATTGGCGACCTGGTTCTCATACAGAACCCTAAGAACCAAGCAGACAGAGAAAAGCCAAGAAAATTTGAACCAAACTGGCTGGGTCCATATATTATCATATCTTCTTTTGGTTCTGGAGCGTATCAACTGGCAACTCCAGAGGGGGAACAGTTGACTGAGCCCGTCAACAGTTTACACCTCTGAAAGTTCTACGCATAGCATCAGAGGACAAAGCTGAAGGCCCTAAAATGCAAAAATATAAATAAATTGAAAAATGATAAAAAAATCATTACCTTGATGAAAACCTGGCAAACAGGCGTCTTGGTGACACCAAAAAAATCAAAAAATCATGAAAATAGTAAAGAGAAAAATGATTCGTTCAATAGTGAAAACCTGGAAAACAGGGACTTTGGACAAGTACCATGGTGAAAACCTGGCAAATAGGCGCCATGCGTAATCAATCATTGCTCTGCCATCTATTGTCACTTTGTCTAAACTTGGCCTAGGATGAAAGGTATTTCCACAAATCGCCATCACATCCTACCCTTCCTATCACAGTGGATGACCGATTGACATCATGTTCTGACAAATGTCTGTCTAGCAAGTCAGCAACATCCCGTACATGTTCCTTGCAAATGGCTAAGTCTTAGACCTAACTGGGGGCAAAATGTTTATCATGCAACTGTAGTGGATGGCACGTAGGATCAAAAACACCTTAAAAAGCCCTAAAAAAAGACAAAAACACCTTAAAAAGCCCTGAAAAAAGACAAAAACATCATAAAAAGCCCTAAAAAAAGACAAAAACATCATAAAAAGCCCTAAAAAAAGACAAAAACATCATAAAAAGCCTTGAAAAAAGACAAAAACATCATAAAAAGTCCTAAAAAAAGACCAAAAACATTGCAAAATGGCTTGAAAAAAAAAAAAAAGATCTAAAAATCGTAAAACATCCTGAAGAAAACCAAACAAAATCATGTAGCCACTTGAAGAACACTGACATATCATCATTTCTAGTCAAATTCAAGCATCTCAAATCAGTCTTTGTCATTTGTCTGAAATACGTTGTCTCTACGCATTTGTTACGTAAGCAAGACTCATACTTGAGTCCTCGAGACATTAGGTTAGTCCTTTTAGGTTTGTCAAAATAAAATCATGACGCAATCTTCGTTCATCAAGACAAAGTCATTGGTCGTGTCGAACTACGAGGTCTCTGAGTGTATGACGTAGGCAAGGCCATCTATCGATGAGCCCCCAAGGCTGCACTAGGTCAGTCCATTAGGGTTCGTGGCAAAACATTGGCACACACGTCAAAAGTCTTCACTTATTTTCTGTATGGGAAAACTCCTGAAACAAAGTAAAAACAATCATTTGTTCAAACATGGCCGATCTCATCAACACATCACTCATGTCATCAGGGCAATATCAACATATAGTCAAACACAAGTCAAACTCGGTCAAAGCAAGTCAAATCATCATAAACCGGCCAAACTGTCAAATTTTGGTTAAATCTTCAGATGAGTCCTTCTGAACGATAACCTCTGTCATTTACGCCTTAGGATGTGTCCTTCCTAGGCGTCGTCATTGTCATTTCGGCATTTCGAGTGATCCTCTTGACATTTAAAAGATCGCTCTTTATGACATCGGTATTCTTCAGATGTGTCCTTCTGAAGAACCAACTCTGTCATTTATGCCTTAGGATGTGTCCTTCCTAGGCATCGTCATTATTTTGAGGGACCCCTTACGACCATTAGGGATCGAATCCTCTAGTCATCGGCATTATTCAGGATGTGTCCTTCCTGAATTCACCAATTCTCGGCATTTTCCAAGGTCAATCAAAACTTTAAACATTTCGACATCTCGACATTATCAAACATGGCATCTTGGCATCAGAATAGTGGATATTCAGACACACTTGGCAAACACTTGACAATTGTCTTTTGAGCTTTTATCATGTTATTAGTTTTTCAGCGAGATCCCACTAAGCAGGATTTAGAGAAGCAGCGACGTAGCATGACAATTGACACACATGACTACTAGCTTCTCAGCGAGGTCCTGATTCTGGGATCTAGAAAAGCAACGACATATCATGATAGAGACTTTATTTTTGTAGTTTGACAATCATGTCACTAGTTTCTCAAGGATGTCCTGGAAACAGGATTTAGAGAAGCAACGACGTTTCATGATCTATCCTTGTCTTTTTCTGCTTGTGGGTGATTATGACAAAAGGACTGGGACAATCACGCTCTTAGTATGAGTCATAACCATCCTTGTCTGTGACTGTTTTGTCTTAGGTAATGGTGCGACCTTGCACACCTTGATCTATGTCATATCATGGTGTTTGTTGACCATTACAATAGTTTGCCCAATGATGATTAAGAGCAATAAATATTAAAAGTCCTACAGTAGAGTTTTGAAGGATTTGGTCTAGGAATTAACATGCATTTTCATAGGGCTCATGTCTTCTCTTCTTCGATCTGGTCATCTTCTCTCATCAGTCTCGTCATCTTCTCTAGTCCATCCCACGATGATATCCTGTGACATCCAAAAACATAAGTGCATACATACTCATATACATTGCATTAGGTCCATACATACATCATCCATGACATTAAATCGTATACATAAGCACAAGCATTGCATTAACATAATCATTAGCATTGCATTAGCATAATCATCAACATTGCATCTTTTACATAAATACATCATGCACATCAATAACATAATCATATAAATAAGCATTGCATCACCACGACATCAAAATCACAAATAGGCATCACAAGACATACATGGCATCATAAATTAAGAATCATACACCATACATAGCATAATACATAATGCATAGAAAATCACATAACACATGTAGGTCGCATCAAAACTGCATTATCATATAGAATCATCTCAAAAATATACAATGTCACAGGATAGAGTCAATGCATATCCCAAAAATGGAGCTCGCAGGCTCAAATAATATAGTGTGTCACAATACAAATATGCCCTAGGGAAGGCTCTCATCATCCCCTCGGGGAGAAGAATGTGGCGGAGGCAACTCTGTCACGGGCACTGAAGCAAGGGATGGTCCTGTAGTGGCCTGTGTCTGTGACGCTAACGGAATACTGAGTGAAGGCATCATCTCAACAGTAGTAAGCACCTGTGAGGTCACTGCGGCTGGACTCTGAGTGATGGAAGGATCTGTAACTGGCGGCTGTAACTGGCCTGACCTCTGCACTGAACCAATGAAACCATGACTATGCCCTGAATGAGGACTCGGAGTATGCCTGCGGGAATGGTGTGACCTGTAGCCTGATGTGTGTCTTGTGGAAGTCGACCCCCCGACACTGGTATGGCTCCTGGTACCACTGCCACTGCCCGATCTATGCCCACTGCCTGTCCTCGTCTGTGATCGAGACAAGGTAGGATCCCGCTGCTCTGGCGGCACTGCCTGCTCATAAAGCGTCCTGTACTGCCCCAACCTGGTGCTCACCCTGGCAAGCTCCCAAGCCATGTCCCCTGTAGGTCCTGTGCATAGGGCCGCAAACTCTGTGCACCATCGCACCGCATCCTGCTGGCGGATCACTGCCTGATCCCGCTCTACACGGGCTACCTCCAGTGCTGACTGTAGGGACCTAACCTGTGCTAGGCTGGCGTCTAACCTCTGCTGAAGATCGGCCACTCTCTGATCAGCTGTAGCATCTGGTGGCAACTCTGTGGACGGTATCTCCTCCTCTCCCTCCACCATCCGCCATCTCAGGAGTCGCTCGGCCTCACCTATGGAATCCTCCTCCTCCTCATCATCATCATCATCCTGCCCTGCCACCTTCTCCTCCTGTCCAGCCACTCCCTCCTCCTGTCTGGACTGGTCTCCCACCTCCACCTCCTGCTCTCCCACCTCCATCTCTTGCTCTCCCATCTCCACCTCCATCGCGGGCATATCCTCCTGTCCACCCACTCCTCCTCCTGTCTCTCCTCGCCCTCTCCCTCCTGTCTGGGCAGCTCCTCACCCTCTCCCTCCTCACTAACCTCGGGGATAGCATCCAACGCTACCCTCGCCACCCGCTGTCGCACCCTACGACCTGGTACCTGTCCGTCCTGCTGTCGCCTCCTGCCATCTCCACCGTCATCTCCACCACGGCCTCCGTCTCCACCTCTCCCTCCATCTCCATCACCACCCCTGCCTCCGTCCCTCCCTCCATCACCACCCCTCCCTCCATCTCCATCCCTGCCCCTGCCTCTGCCTCTGCCTTTGCCCCCATCTCTGCCTCTGCCCCCTCGTCTGGCTCGTGGCACTCGCGGAATCACTAACCGCCTATCAACTGGTGCTAGCCCGTCAGGATCTGTCAATGGCACGGGTCTGCGTGCCTGCCACCATAGGTCATAAGCTGGTGTGGTACCTAGATCCGCTGCTCCACCTCTCCAACCCCAGGCCTGGGCTACTAACCCGTCTATCTGCTGTGTAGCAAATGCCACTGGGATGGCTGGTCCCCATGCATACTCTCTGGAAGATCTGACATACTCTGCCGTCCCCACGGGTACATCCTGCTGCTCGCCAAACTGTCTCAATACACGCTGCGGCAGGTACATCTCAATAATCAAGGATGTCTGTACTGTCCTACCAATCAGGTACCTGTACTATCTGCAGAAGCTCAGATGATCGGCCTCATCATCCCATGCCTCACAATCCCTGTATGGCCTCCAGATGAACGTTACCATGGTATCGATCCGATGCCGCCACCATCCTGTCTCGCCCATGTGGGTCTACTGTAATGCGCCGGCATAATAATAGGAGTAGGGCATCCCCGTGGCAAGCTGTGGTCTGTCAATAAGAGGGCGGAATATGGCAATGTGCTCCCATGCCTAGATCATCATAAGGGTGGTCCCACAGGAGATACTCTCTCCTCTCCTGTATACCACATCGTGCAGCTGGTGATATAGCATCCCTAGCAGACAAGGACCCCACGCGTAAACCGTCCTGTCTTGCCTCATGCCGACCAGGACGTCCCCCCAACCAATCGGAAATTCGTGTCCTCGTCGGTCAGGAACCAAAATGCCAGCAATCAGAGTCGCCAGGAACGCATCAAAGCGACTGTAGTGCTCCGCCAGGAAATCCCAATGTATCTCGTAACCCTGAATGCCGAGCCCAGCACCCTAATCCTGATAGTACGCCTGAAAGGTCTGCTCACCATGACGTGGATCGTACATGATCCGCTCCCCTCGAATAGGAATCCGAAGAATACGGTAGACGTCCTCCAAGGTAATCGTAGCCTCACCTGTCTGCAGGTGGAAGGAACAGGTCTCGGAATGCCATCGCTCGCATAGCGCCGTCAACAAACCCCTGTTCGCCTGAATGGCGGGCATGAACGCAGCGTAGAATAAGCCGAGTCTCATCAATCGTCGCCGCTCTCGCGGGCCCAACTAATCAGCAAACTGAAAAGTGGTCGGTCTGCTCTCTCTCGTGTAGATAGGGGCAAGCTGCCTCTGCAAAAAGCTGAACACTACATTAGCACTTTTTGGACAACTGACAACATCATGAAAAGCAACTAAGGGCATGAAAACATCAAAACAAGTTTCATTAAGAAAATAGGCAAGTGCGTCGCAAAAACACCATTGCGTCATTCAAGTCATCAAATGCGTCTCACTTTAGCACTTGCGACTCGAAATCGCATTTGCGTATTCAAAAAGCGAATGCGTCTCAACATCGCTATTGCGGCGCAATACGGCTATTGCGGCGTTTCACATGGCGATTGCGTCTCAAACTAACGATTGCGGCATTCCACTAGTCAATTGCGACTTAGAAAGTCACTTGTGTCGCACGAATTGTCAAATGCGGCTCAAACCACCTGTACGGCGCGTTTATTCTAGGCACTTGCGTCGCGACGCATCAAATGCGTCGAACGCGAAAGCAATTGCGGGTTACGCGAACGCATATGCGTCGCGGCGCATTCGTTAACTACCCTAGAAAGCATTAAATAACGCGTAAAACGGTAAAATGACAAAGTGGGATTAGGGTACATACCGCCGGCTCTGAGCCCTCTAGCCGTCTGAAGGTCCTCACGATCTCTCCGCGGTGCTCTGACACTGGAATAACCATCGTCGCTGCTGCGCCTTTTGCTCTGAGCTCTCAGGATTCGCAAAGTGAATAGTGAAAGTGAATTGACTTTTACCCCTTTGTCAACCTATTTATAAAGTCAAAATGACATTTTTCAACCAAAGTCAATACTGGAGGCTCATTTGAACACCTTAGACCTCCCCGTAAGTCGCTTTAAACATGTCGAAATCCGAAACCGACTGCGCCGTTGTTTTTCTGATCATCATATTGATTTATCGGGACCCTTTGCAAATTTTTCTGGCACCGACCCAAAATTTGAAAATTTCCCGAGGGGGCAATGATACTCCGTACCCTCGCTGAGACATATTTTGGACTTATTTTCTTTGTCACAATGTGACAAGCAACATTATGACAAAGAGGGGCAAAATGTAGACACTTAAAAATGACCTAGGCCTGCAAGCTTCATTTTTACCACTTTCGTCCTAACATAATTAAGTTGTTTAATTGTGTCCTTGGTCCACATTCGACTATTGATTAAATAATTCATAATTATTTAATTAATTCATATCATTTATTCCTCATGATTATTAAATAAATAAATTTTATTTATTTATCTAATACGTCATTAATTACCTAAGTCCCCCTTTAATTAAATAAATTTCTTAATTTCATTTAATTCCCCTTCTGTCATTTATTCCTCTTGATTATTAAATAAATAAATTTTATTTATTTAATTACGTCACTAATTAGGTCCTCTTCTCTCCAAAATTAAATAGATTCTAATTTATTTGATTTTTGTCCATTTTCTACTATAATTAAATAATTATTTTAATTATTTAATTATTCATTAAACTCTTCTCTCATCAAATTAAATAAAGTTAATTTATTCCACCCTCTTGAATTTTGAATTAAATTATTATTTAATTTGAAATAATTCCTTTTGTCACATTCTCCTATAATTAAATAATATTTTTATTATTTAATTATTCACTGGTCACCTGGGGTAAATAAATTTTATTATTTAATTTCTCCAGCGGCCTCTTTTTCTGTGCCAGTCTTATCTTCCAAATTAATTATTTTCTTTTGACATCTCATTTAATTTCGACTCTTGATTGAATTATCTTATAATTCAATCTTGGCCCTTCATTTCTAGTCATTGCCCTAATTTTGACCTAACCCTAATTCGTATTGCAACATTCAATCTTAACCATGAATTTTAGGGTATTTTTTCATCTTCTCATCCTGGGCACACATTCGAAATTGCAATTTTTATAAAAGGGCAATTTTGTTCTTATTTGTCTCCCTCTCTCTCATGCTCATTTCTGTCCATTCTAGGTTATGGTCATTGTCATTTACAGTCATTGTCATTTTAGTGTGAAGTCATTTCTTTTATACAAATCCTTCAACACTTGCATAGGGCTTTGTCATTTGTCATAGTTGATCATTTGAAATCTGAGGGCATCTTTATTTACTGCAAGTTAGGAGGTGTAACAAAGGTCAACCATGGAAGATGAGGACTTAGGGTTACATTGTTTCTTTTGTTTTCATATTATTTCCTTTGTACTTTGTTATTTCATTGAGATTTTGATGTTATTGTGCTAACCCCTCTAACAATAATCAGATTTTCCCTTGATTACACTTATCATTTAAAATAAATAAATTGATACACTATAATACTTTGAAAAACAATTTAAAATATATTATTTTCTCTAATATTAATGAAATGTGAGAGAGAAAAAAATGAATCTAATTAAATCTTTGACCTTGCCAAAATTCTTATTTCTAAAGGCATGATTAAAAACATCTTTATTTAAATAAAAGGGATCGATCTTCTACAAACTTCCCGGTTTTACTAGTGGAACAGAGAAAAAAGGGGCGGCTAACATACCGTCAAATTTCAGGTCTGAGTGGTTTTTCTGTTCCCCGATGTGTGAGGACATAATGATGCATTGATGAGGTCGATAGATATTCGAATCTTCAATACCTGTGCCGTAGCTTACCTATGCAGAGGCATGGAGTACCTCCGCCTCCGAAGTGACAGAAGGTGAGGGAGAGAGCTCAGGGATCACAGGGCACGCATGCTTCGGGCCGTGCGGACGCCTGATTTTCTACAGAATTGAATGGGACTCCAGGCTCGAGATATTATTTACAAAATCAGATCTGAGCGGCACGCAGTATAGGTAAATTCCAAATGCGCCACTCGCATCGGACTTCGAGGAAACCCTTTCGAAACGGAAACAAATTTCTTGTTTGACTTAGGGTTTCATAAAATCTCTGTGCGACGTGTGCAATCCGGGGCCATGCTTCCAGGAATTCAATTCACAGATTCTCGTTCCGCTTTTTGACCTTACCCTGCTGTCGCACCAGTATTTGATTTGAATTTGTATGCACATATCGGGAAGTTCTCGTGAATCGCACGAATACCAATAACAGCTATTTAAACCTCGTTCAATCTTAATAGATGTTTAGGGCTTCATTTCGAAAAGGTATATTTAATGCTGAAATTTGCATTCTCAGAACAATTTTTATTTAGTTTTGGGTTTATTCGTGGAGTTCTATATTTGAAGAATTTTAGTGGTATGCCCGGAGAGGATTGGTAGTTGAGCATCCTAATTTCGCACTTCTCAAAATTCTCTGTGGAAATTTCAAAAAATTCCCAATTTTTTACAGCAGTTTGTTTGGCAATGCCCCTGCTTATAACTAAGGTTTTAGGGCCACAACAACATGTTTTTTGTCCAAGTGTCCAAAAAGGTCCAAAAAAAAAGTGTGACTGATACTAAAGCACTAAATCATGTTTTATTAGTACACTGAAGTGGCATCATATGATTTGTTTTTACATTTTAGATCTAAGGAATACATATTATTTAATTATTGGTAGTTATCATCAACACTAACAACTTTGAAGTCACAACTATTGGTTCAATATTGTAAAAAATATTAGTCGGGCTTTTCTTATTATTTTGTTTAATTCTCATTTACTTTCATTTATATGTATTTTTATGCATTGGAGTTTATTTTGATTTTATTTGCATATATTCCCACACATTTGTTCCATTATTAATTTATGTTTCACATACCCATTCATGTTATTGAGATATGAAATTTCACATCCTAGCTCAATCTTGCAATGTGCGGAGTAATCTTACACATCATAAATTTGAACCAGAATGCAAAATTTTAAATTTCAAACTATTGACTCCTACACTTTCCTACTACTCGATAGGAGCAAACTTAGTAAATATTTGTGACTATTTGTTTTGTCTTGGTATTTAAAGAAATTCATTTGAGCATTTAAAAATAATTCAAAAATCAAGCATTTTCTAAATCATTTGCACTATAAGGAGAACTCATTTGTAAAAATATTTTGTTTTACAATACTAAAGTGAATAATCATTTGTATCAAAATCACCTAAGACATTAGATGGTTGAGCATGATTTCATCATTCACCTTATATTATAAAACCATTAAATAAGTGGGTTGACTGAGGAGAACATGGACCTTCATAATTCAACAATTCCCCTTGGATATTTTTAAATACCTCTAGCCTTATGCTTTAGTAGACATCAAAGATGGGCAAACCATGTCATTAAAGTATCCAGTATGTTAGATCAATCTTGCGAGTTTCAAGGTAGTTTTGTGTATCATACCATTTTCACAAAACACAAGTCAATCCCACAATCCAAGTTTGACCTACATAGACTTTTATGTCTATTATAGTTCCCAAATAGCAAGCACATCAAGGATATCTATTTTTTTTTGTACATATTCAACGAAGTTTTATGTCACATCATGACTATCCTCCATTGTAGTTCCAAAAGATATGTACCATATATATTGTCATTTAAATCCTAAAATGACATTTATTATGGACTTGTCATTTTTAGTTGTAATTAATTAATCTAGGTTAATTTGTGCTTGGTGTGTGTGCCTTATTTAATAGCCTAGATTCACATAAAAGAGGTATTTTTACTTTACATTTTTGTGAACCTATTTGGCCTTACACCTATGGTTTTGCTTTAGGGTTTATACTTCCATTTATGATTTTAGATTTGTACTTTTTATTGCTTTATCATTTCTTAGATCTTATTAAGGTGTTAGGACCTATAACCCTAATTATTTATTCGTAATTAATTATTTTTGTATTAAGCTTTATTAACAAAAGTATCTAATGCATATGCTTTGTAAGTCATTATATTGATGGTTGTTTAGGCACATCAACTTAAGTAGAACAAAGATTACTCTACCCCTGAAAAGGTAACTAATCTGAAAGAGTGGTAGCCTCCAAGGTCCCTATTGGTTGGGTCACAAAAAAGATTGAAATAGCTAAGTGGTCAATGTGAATTTTTGTTCAAGGGGCTTATGTTGTTCAAATTAATCCTAAACCAATGTGATAAAAAGATTTTCTTTAATCTTTAGAAGTTCTAAATCTAATCCTAAACTAATTCAATTTTAGAAAAAATGCAAAAGTAAAGGATAGAAAAAACCTAGAAATTAAATAGACATTTATATCTAAATTCACTTCGCTTAAAAAATCTAGTAAGATTCAATTTAACTTGCAATACAATTATTAATATTACACTCAATCATCCACAATCAAAATGCAAGATTTTGAGGAAGGTATGGGAAATTGGAAAGAAACATATATAAAAACACAATATTACATGTGCAAAGATCAAACCTTATCCCTCAATCTCATATTAAAGATGAAAATAATTAAGAACTTACCTCACTAAACTATACCAAATGCAAGTGAAAATACAAATACATTACCACTAGATAGTCGAAAGAAAAGAGAAAAAAATTCATAATATCTTTCATTAAGTGGCAGCCAAATTGGTAGGTTACATTTGACAATAAGATTCCCACACTACAAATGTGCCAAAATTTACCCTTACATGCCTTTCAAAATTATCCCTTTTAGTAAATTTATTTCTAGCTATTCCCACCCTTTACAACATTTTGGAGGTATTTCTATTATACCCCTCTTTTAGCACCCAAAATTTGAAATGCATAATAGGTTAACCTAAGTCTTATGATGGCACTTGGGCCCAAAATTTAAAATATATAATTCATTGTTTATTTAGCCCCTTTTTTGGGTCTTGCATTAATTTCAACTCATTTTTTAATTGAGTTATTACATTTTTCAAAAATAATAATGAATTATTAAATATGTAATAACATAATGAATACATTATGCTTGACCAAGAAAATGGCTCAGGAAGGATGCAATGGCCTCATTAAGTTCATTTTGGTTTGGTCCTCCATGGTACTTCACTTTAACCTTTTGGTAGAATATTGACTACTTGATCTTACTTTGCAATTCCTAAAAATCGATTAGGTCCTTCTAGAAACCCCATAATATAGCCTTCTTCCTCATCAAGTTATTGATGGTCCACTCTATCAACTACTATTAGAGGGAATCTAAGAATTTCTTGATAATCTAAGTTGCTAGGTGAACCAAGCATGAGTTATCCTAGAAGGTGCATGGGATAACCTCAATAAAAAATAAATAAATTGGACATGGCAGTAATTTTTGTGTTCTTCTTAGTATTGAGTTTGACCTTACATCCCTTGAGTACCTTCACCATGAGCCTACTAGTCTATAACCATTCTACCAACAAATCTTGATCCTATATAAAAATGCCTGGCACAACTCGTTTGAAGGGACTGCCTTCATCCTTTGGAAAATTGGGAGGTATTCATCCCACACCAACAATTATTTGTCAATAGTTATCTCAAATTCCAATAATGCACTTGTCTCATCATTGATGTTGTGATAGGCTCTTAATACTTCTCTAATTACTGAGCTACCTAGGGCCTTCAATGCATCTCTCCATGTAGTGGAAGCGTGGATAAATCCCTTTGGATCTAATTGTTGAATGTCTTTATGTAAGGCTACAAATATAAATAGAGTAGGGGCACTAGAATCAATTAGGTCCACCAGGTGACTTATATATGAGGTAAGATTTCCAACTCAAGCCTTCAATCCTTCTTTGGTAGTTTCATCTTTCTTCACCTTCTCCAAGATGGTTGAACCAACTATCTATAAGGATTATTTTTCTTCTTCTTTGGTCTAGTATTCCAAGTGTAACAACCTATCCAGTCTACAGTTTTAAAAATTCAACCATCAACTAACTTTCAGCTGAGTTGCAACTAACCGGATTCGAAACTAGGTTTTCCATTTGCTTCCAACTAATTTAACATACAACTAACTTTTGAGTTTTCAGTTCAGCTGAAAAGTAACATCTAATTGTTTCCAACAACCGCCTCACAAAAGATCAAAAATAAATAACTGTCAAATTAGGGTTCCCATTTAACTAATTTATGAATTGAGGAAAAGAAATAACTTCCCTTTATTCATTAACTAATTTTAGATCTTTCATTTCAACAGAATGATTCAAGTAACTGTCCAACTAATTAACTGCAGATTCTTACAACGTACATTTAACATAAAAGAATATCATTCATTGCATAAATGAAAGTAAGCTTCAAATAGCATTGCATGTACCTGGATTTACGAGTGAGGAAGAAATACATTTGACATCATCTTCATGTTGTTATACTTGAGCTTCTTTATCAATGAGGGAAATAGAATTATCATCAGGGGCTTAACCACCCAACCAAGACCTACTGGTCTCCTGAGTTTCTTCAACTGAAGAACCTACCCTTCACGAGGATAATCAACATGGATCAAATTATCATCATGCCTTTGAGCCTGGTGTCAAGGACCTATACCTCCTGATCGACCTTACTAAGGGTTCCTCCCAACTAGAAAGGCCACTCTGATCAGTGGTATATCTGGCACTTGATAGCCGATAGATGCAGAATTTAGCATTGTACCTTGGCCAAGGATTTTTAACATAACTGGCACTCCTGTGCTGATATCTCTGGCACTCCTGTGTCGTCAGCATTCTCACCCTTGCTCGACATGACAACTCTCCAATCAAGTTATAATTTTATAATAGCAATTTAATTACCAGTTCTTCTTAGTTCGAGGTTATAATCTTACCATCAAGTTTTGTACATAATAAAGGAGATAAATGATTTTCAAGTCTCATATTTATCCCATAAAGGACTCGGTGAGCAATAATATGCCCTAAACCAACTTCTAATTAGAGGGGAGAGAATTCAGTTTAACCAGATAGATCAAGTTCCTTAGATAATTTTACAAATGGTTCAATTGAACCCAAATTCAGAATCTTTCTCTTAGATCAAGGTCAAATCTTGACCTTAGGAAAATATATATTCAATGTGAAGTCTTCAATTCTACCTTCATGATTCAAGGTTCAACAATTTATAACATATTAAGTTATGATATTGCAATATCAAGTTTGGTTGTCATTCTTCTTAGTTCAGGGTGAAACTTAACCCAAAGAGTATGTATATTTTCAATTCCCAATTAATGACTCTTGTTACTTTCAGTTAGTTTTCAATTCAGACATAAACTTCCTCACTTGAAGATATTCGATTGAACTCATCTATAGAGAATGATAAAGAGAGAGAAAGAGAGCAAAATAGGATAGTTTATTATAAGATTCTCCCAGTCTTAACGTTTGAAGGTCAGATAAAGATCTCGATATGGCAGGGAATTCACTCTAAATCAAATTAGTATTACAAGGATGAAGTGGTCTCTTAAAGCCAGAAAAAGATTATTGTAACCAGAATTTTCGTGAGACTAGACCTATTCACCGATTCAAAAATTAGAGTGTACCAACTCCATTCTAATGATCTTCACAGTTGTATAACAAAAGAGAGTCTATTAATATAGGCATCAGTGTGAAAGAGTTAAAAGATCTGTTTCAAATACTTCAGGGACAAAAGATTCCACTAAATTTATATACATATATATTCAGATGCACTCTGAACAACAGGTAGAATGAAAACTAGGTCTATAGACACTTAAAAATGACCTAGCACTGCAAGCTCTATTTTTACCATTTTGTCCTAGCATAATTATGATATTTAATTATGTCTTTGGTCCACATTCGACTATTAATTAAATAATTCATAATTGTTTAATTAATTCATGTCCTTTCGTTCTTCAGGATTATTAAATAAATAAATTCTATTTATTTATTAAATACGTCATTAATTGTCTAAGTCTTCCTCTAATTAAATAGATTTCTAAATTTGTTTAATTATCTTTATTCATTAATTCTTCCTGATTATTAAATAGATGAATTTCATTTATTTATTTAATATGTCACTAATTGTCATAATTAAATGAATTGATTAATTTATTTAATTATTAGTCTTATCTGCTAAATTAAATAATTATATTTAATTATTTAATTACCAAAATTAATATTCCTCTCATTTTAAATAAATGAAATTATTTAAAATGTCATCACATTCTTAACTGACAGTCCATTTTGGTAAATAATTTGAAAATCGATTATTTATTATTTCACAAAATCCATATTTTGAATTAATTTAATTCAAAATGGTAATATTCCTCCAAAAAATCAAGTAATCGAGCAGATTCTTGATTTTCCAAATGTGATCTTCAGTTCAACCCTTATCTTCTTGATTTTTTGAATCTCACAAATTAGGCAGTCTTTATCTCCTTGATTTTCAAAAATCTTTATTTTCTAATTAATAATCTCATTTATTCTTCACCGCTAATTTGATCTTCTTAGATGACATCTCGACCACTCACTTAAGGATTTTTCCCTAACCATGATTAGGGATTGTCTGATTTAATCTCGTCCTTTGCTTTTAGGCTTTTGTCACAAGTCGATCTCGTCTGTCCGTTCAAAATGGCATTTTCTATAAAATGTTATTTTTCTCTCATTTTTAGATTACGCATTGACATACTTAGATATTTCACAGAAATTGTAGCATTTATGATCTTATTCCACTTAGTCTTGGCATATTTAGGCATAGGCATTTCAATCACATAGTCATAGGCATTAGACTTTGATCAAATCCTTCAAAGCTTGTGTAGGACTTCGTCAAATATTGCTCGCATGTTCGATCTAAGGGCAACACGTCAACCAACAAGTTAGAAGGTGTTATGAAGGTCAATCATGGAGTTCTCGGCAATTAGCTAGTATAATCGTTTTGTTTATGTTTACTTCCATTGTACTTTGTAATTTCTTTGGGTTTCTTAATTTGTATTGATTTACTAAACTTAATCTAACCTAAATTAACCCTTAGTTACATTGGTGAACCTGACTTTGTTTCTTTTTATTATTTCCGTACGGTTTTGTGTGTTCTCTGTCATTTTTGCAGGTATAGGTATAGAGCGACGCAGTTGTTTTTTAAAAATCATGACGGATCTGATGCGTCACGACGCACTCGCAGACTCAAACACCGCAATTGATCTATCATGCCGCAATCAAAGTTTGGAAAGCCGCATTTGTATTCCTGAGCCGCATTTGACACAGAGCGACGCATTCACTCTGTCGTGACGCATTTGACTGGTAAATGTTTTATGTTATTTGCATTCGGGTTTTTGCTGTTTTCTTTGTTCTTTTTATTCTGGTTCTTCTACATTCTTCCTAGTTAGGTTTTCGTGGTACTAATTTTCATTTGCAGCATCTGGCGGTTACTTTTCGTGGGTCAAAGGAAAAAATTCAAACTCCTAACTTGTGGTCTTGCAGGTTCGAACGTCAAAGAATGAACACTAAAACATTGTGCTTATCTTTTTCTTAGATTAGTACACACTTACTTTCAGTGCAATTAAAAAGAACATGTCTTCTAATTTGCATGATTGTGTTTGCAAAATGGTAGGTGAGTATGCTCTCACCTTGTGAAAACTCGGTGATCAGAAAACTAGACCCGTTTTTATATGTTATTACCCTCACAACTTAGTAATCGAAGTATCCTCTCCCCTTGCGCTTTCGGGCGATCCTGAGTGTAAGAGAAACAATTACTAACTCTAGAACTTGGGCTTGTTCTGGTGGGAAAAAATACTCACCCCAGGACGACTTAGATCGGTAGCACCCTGACACCGAGGGACTTCCAACTGGTATATAAAAGTGGATTCTTGGGGAAAGCCCAAGAATCACGCGTGTGGTTCTGATGAGATGGATCCGAAAGGGGACCCTCGTCGTATGGATCATGCCCTACGAACAAAATGCCCGTATTAAAAACCTTTTGTTTTAGAGTCCAACCGTTCTTTGGCCGTTGCTTGATATAGTGCAAGGTACAGTATCATGCCTAAAGACACTCACTACTGATCCCCTTGAGTAGAGATAGTAGTTCTTGGGAAGTCACTACCCAAGAATTCAAATTTGGTGTGCTCAAATGACGTTAATGAGCCGTGGAGGGGAGTCAATGCCACCAAAATTCTACGATATCCGCTCTCGAGAAGGAAGCGTGTTTATCACCAATCCAGGGTATATCGGTGGGCTATATCAAGCATACAAACCCTTGACCTATTGGCCTTTTAGGATTGTACTTGTCTTATGTGCGCTTGCTTACATTCAAAAAATTGTGCTTGTCAAGTGCTTTCGGGATTCACCACATTTACATTTCTGAACAAAAACATTCAACATTAGATAGATCAAATTTCCTCTCAATACGTCAAGAAAACAAACTGTGTCGCAATTTTTGAAATGCATTCGCCTTTCTGCAACACATTTGAAAACTACTGAGATGCAATCGAATTGATAAACCACATTCAACATTTCAAACACTGCATCTATCCGCGTCACAATGCATATGAACCTTACAGAGCTGCATCTACCAAACTAAGTCGCATTTGTCAGTCCTCGAGCCGCATTTGCTCAAACTGAAACGTATTTGTAAAAGTGTGACGTATTCGAGGCCTCAAACGACACATTTTCTTGTCACAAGTAAAAACTTCATACAAAGTCAAATCTGAGTCTACACCTTGTCAATCTTTTGTCAAACACTGTTTCCAACGTGATTCTATCAGAAACCAACTTTGAAATTGCTCCAAACTTTCAACCATTAGTTGCATTCTTGACCATAGGTTTCATCCTTCATTTTTTTTTTAGTTGCATACATTAGGCATTAGTTTGTCCCTAGGTTTTAAATCTCGCATACTTTGGATTAGGAAAATCTCAGCACAATTTGCAACATCATTGTTTTCGAAACTAGGTTCTCTTGGACTAAATTGTCAATCCCTTTTTCAGTCATTGTCCCTTTTGTGAGATTTTCCAACTCAACAGTCTAGTTAGGAAAACTCACTAGTCATTTTGACCTTGTTGTCTTGTCCTTTTCAACAAAGTCCTTTAGTAACTGAAATCGAAAACAAAGATTGAGCTTAGAAGTGCTTAGGTACCCTTGTCTT
The DNA here is from genome assembly GCA_007258455.2 of Sequoia sempervirens. Classification (NCBI taxonomy): domain Eukaryota; kingdom Viridiplantae; phylum Streptophyta; class Pinopsida; order Cupressales; family Cupressaceae; genus Sequoia; species Sequoia sempervirens. Next base: position 104,800,115 of record VDFB02058242.1, read on the forward strand.
AAATTGCATTATAAGTTTAGACATTGCATATTTTATTCCCAAAAATCCAAAAATATTATTCATCCTAGTCGTCATTTTGAACTTAGACCTTGCATAGTGTCATCCTTGCATTTAGTTGTCATTTTCATTTGAGCAATCTCATTTTATGGTGGAGACTAGACTCCAAAGACAGAAACGACAAATGGAAAATTTTGGACAAAACCCCACTTCCACTATCAACAATCCCACGTACGACCCAAATTGGACATTTGATGACCCATTTGGCAACACGAACAATCAGACTCTCACATCCTCATCAAATAGTCCCTTCAAACCTTTCTTATGCAAGGATGAATACAAACAAATACTTGAGGAAAATCTAGAGGTAGCAACACAAGATCCAGAGGCCTCTCAATTCGTGGAACAAATGGTCCTATATGACAAAGACAGATACTTAGCCATACTCTTAAGTCAAGGAGCCAAGTTACCACATGGATTCGACATCAACATGTTGAGATCAATATCTCCTAACCCTAATGACAACAACGTGCCACATAGTGGTCAACCTCCAAACACTATGAGAAATACTTTCTTTGACGCTACAACGACCATGCATGCTACCTCCAACACCCAAAAAACCTCCAATACAATAAACGCTACATCCATTGGAGGATCACAATCGGCCAAAATTCCCACAACATCCACAATACTGTCACAATTGGCTGGAACCACCTTTGGCTCCTCGGCAATGTGGGCAAGTTATTCAAACCCTCTCTTTACCACGACAGTAAATGCCACGAGGGCATCATCAAGTCACAAAAATCCCCCCTTGACAACTACATCTATTACCATGAGCACACCTTCGACATATCCGCTCATTGGTATTTCACAAAATCCTTGCGGAGGAGGCAAAAGACGTATCTTTATCCAAGGACAACAACATGTTAACATGCTAACACAGTCAAATGGCATTGCCTCCCAAGGACCAAATACAAACATTCCACTTGTACAAACCCAACAATTTGGACAAGGTGGCCAAATAACACAACCCATGGCATCATTAGTACATCACAATGTTCACGGTCACCATATTCCCCAAGTAACGACACAAATGGCTAGAGGACATATCCCAACCTACTCATCTCAAGTTCATACCCACCAACATACACCCAATCCAATTTTTCAACACCAACAACACACAATTCCGACCACATCACACATATCACAACATTTTATCCCTCAACAATACACCCACATCCACGCACAACAAATGGGGACCAATGGTGTACCAATCAGTCCAACGTATGGGATTACAAATGATCCTGTTATAGATGCTTTACAAGTAAAACTTATGGGTCTAGAGAAAACTATCCAAAACATACAAATCTCAGGCAAGAAATTGGAAATATCATATGATCTAAACATATACCCCTTCGACATGAGCCTATACATGCCACCATTTCCTCCGGGATATGTGTCACCCAATTTTACAAAATATAGAGGCAAGACAAACCCCATCGAACATGTTCGCGAATTTGCAACCAATTGTATGGATGTCGCCTATGAACAAAAATACTTGATGAGACTCTTTTCTAAAAGTCTCGTAGGTCTTTCCCTTGAGTGGTTCTCCACTCAGAAGGATATCCAAACATGGGACGAGCTTAAGCAAAAATTCATAAAAAATTACGCATACAACATTGACATGGACACCTCTATTACTAGTTTGTGCAATCTCACACAAGAGGATGCCTGTGAGACATTCATTCCATTCTTTAAAAAATGGAGGAGCCTCGCTAGTCGGTGTCACATTGACATACTCGAAAGAGAAAAGGTGGACATGTTTGTTCAAACACTTCTGGGTCCCCTAAAATATGCATTGCAAGTGCATTGTTGCACAACCTTCACAGACCTAGTCGAAAAAGGGGTCGAGATTGAGAAAGCCCTTATCGTGAAGGGAGAACTAAGATACAGTTCTAAAAACACAAATGCCAATCCTCCCGCCGACAAAAATAAATTTTGGGTAAAAAACAAACATGTTACAAATGACGGTGTTGTTGACGCCAATGTTACAAACACTGTGGGTCCAATACTGGCCCTAAAAGGGGTTCAACAACAAAACAAACCAACAACGACATTGACACCCCCTACCAATGTCCCCTTAAACAACCAAAGTGGCCAAAATAATCAAGGACAATATCGAAAAATGAGACAATTCCCCAGGGGTCGCACATACACTCCCTTGGGTGAGCCCATTGACGAAGTCCTCAAGAAATGCCTCCAGAATGGTGTCATCACACTTCAAGAACCAAAATCATATGACCCAAGGCAGTTCAAACCAGCATGGTGGGATGATAATGCATTTTGTGATTATCATCGAGCAAAAGGACATAAAACTTCTGCTTGTCGACAACTGAAAAGTCTGGTACAAGACCTTATCAAAATTCGTATCATTAAAGTAGGTGGATCACAATTCGCCTCCAATTCAGATCATACTATCCATAAGAATCCACTGCAGGACCATGGTTCTCATAATGCTTCCACTTCAGGTCCACAGATGAACAATAATCAAGCTAACTTCGCCAGAGCCAAGTACGACTATTCTGGTGGACCTATTATAAATAATGTCTGAATCGACGATGAATACATCAATACCATTACGGTCAAGAGAGCACCCCAATGCAATGCTACTACTCGAAGTGGCAAGGTCACCATAGCTGGTCCACCTACTGCTAGGCAACCCAAAATCACCATACCTGGCCCATCTTCTAAACAGTCAAAACCAGTCTCGACCACAAAGCAGTGGCAACCCAAAAGTCAGTTCAACCTTATCGACCAGCTAGGCAAGACTCCAGCGCAAATCTATATACTCGAGCTGCTTCACAAATCGCCCATGCATAAAGCTATACTGGATAAAACCTTACAGGAGTCGTCAGTCCCCAAGGACATTGATGTCAATCAGTTTGAGACCATGGTGGGATACCCACTACACCTCACCATGTCACCTTCTTTGATCAAGACTACTCATCGCCAAAAACTAACCACAATGATGCATTACACATTGAAACGTTCGTCCATAAACACAAGGTTAAAAAAGTTTTAGTAGATGGTGGAGCAGGATTGAACATATGTTCCCTAAAGTTGGTCAAAGCTCTAGGATTTTCTGATGCATGCGTCGACCCTACAAAGAGTATAGTGATCAAAGCATATGATGATGAAGAACGCTCTTCACGTGGCATTATTTCTCTCCCTATCAGAGTGGGACTAGTCATTGTGGACACAACCTGCCAGGTCCTAGATTTGGAATTACCGTACAACATCTTGCTCGACCATCCTTGGATTCATGCCTTAAAATCCGTTCCATCCACATATCACCAATGCCTAAAGTTTCCATTTGACGACACAAAAATAACCATTTATGGAGACCCCGACCCTTTCCAATATTGTACCAATCTAAGGGGTATTTTTAAAAACTGGATGCCTATTAATTGAGAGGCTTCAGGCCCCTCATCTTCCAAATACATTGATCCATCCACACTCACGTCATCTTCCACCTCCACTCCATCCACGTCTTCCGCCACACCACCATCTTCCACAAACCCCAAGGCTGAACCCACTGTCAAGATCCAGGACCTCGGCTGTGGAGAATTCAAACTGCACACAACATATAGCATCACAATGATACCCAATTCTCTGAAGGTCTATGGTCGGCCATGTTTTAGAATGGAACCCAAAGAAATTTTCAAAGTTCCACCAAAAACAATTTTCATCAAATGGGGAGACATGAGTAATGAGGACCTTGTTGATATCACAGGATGGCTCTATAAGGATACTGTCGTACTACCCCCATTACCAGTTGAGAAATATGGCAAGGGATATGACATAATCAAGGCTAAGGGCTACGATGGTACTAGTGGCCTAGGCAAAAATAAAACGGGACGAAGAGAGCCCATAGAACCTTTCCAAATACCAAAGTATATTGGATTAGGGTTTGGATCACCCGACAATGACGATCGACGTATCGTTGACTTTCGAGTGAGCGAGTACATGCTTCGGACAGTGTCAAGACCACTAAGGAAACCCTCACTGAAACTGACTCCCAAGAGTGGGAATTTGGCTCAGAACGATCCTTAAGTGACTGTTGCCTCGATGATTTGTTTGTTGAAATAGGGGAACTAACCTATGAACAAAGATTTTTGCAAACATTTAAAATTGATCAGGCACCAAATAGTCAAAGTCCCATTACCACTCCCCATGACATACAAGACCCACCATCTGAATCCCTTCAGTCCAATCCATCTGAAGTACCAGATGACACTGACAACCATGACTCTAAGTCCTTCACCCCTTATTTTGATAATGAATATGAGACAAGCGAAGGGGAATATTGGATAGAGTCAGATGTGGAGTTGGATGATGATAATCTCATCTACAATATCACTAATCCGTCTGCATGCTTTCTGCATCCTCCCCTTAATTCACCAACACTGACGATGGCATTTCCTTAGTTTATCCTCAGCTAGTCGATCAGAACCAACAAGGCCCGCCAGTCCTGGATACATTTTAGAATGATGAGGAAATTGCAGAGTTTATGGGATTATGTGAGGGCATACCTAATGGTGATCACAAATCAGGATTCGCCATTGATTTAGATTGCACGACATACTTCGGCGAGACTGCTTCGTCCTCTAGTCACAAAATTAAAAATAAAAATAAAATAAAAAAATGAAATGTCTTTAGGTGAAAACTGAAAGACACCTTTTGACGAAAAAAAGTAAAAACAAAGGACGTATTTGCGGGTGAAAACCTCTCTGAGGCGCCCAAAGATGGAGGACTGGACTTTCTTCCTGTACAACAAGAGAAATTGGCTATGCTTATAGAAGAAACCATAGAGGATAACATATCAATTGTAGAAGATCCCAAAATGGTCCTCTTTGCTGCATCATTGACTGAAGAAGAGAGACCAATTTCATAAATTCTTTGCAGAACGTAAAATCAACTTCGCATGGTCCTATGCTAACATGCCGAGATTAGACCTAGAACTGGTTTTGCACCATCTGCCACTATTGCCTAATGCCAGGCTAGTCAAACAAAACTTACTCAAAATGCATCCTCAAGTCGCTCTATTGGTCAAGGCTGAGTTGAAGAAACTTCTAGATGCTGGATTCATACGGTCTATTGACTATGCTGAATGGATATCTAACCTGGTGCCAGTAACAAAGCCAAATAGAATGATCTGAATTTGCATAGATTTTAGAGACTTGAATCCATGCCCAAAAGATGACTTTCCCTTACCGAATATCGATATCATAGTTGACCTCACAGCAAGATATGAGATGCTGTCCCTCATGGATGGTTTCTCCGGCTATAATCAGATTTGGATTGCCCCCGAAGACCAGCACAAAATGACATTTACTTGCCCATGGGGCACATACTGTTGGAATGTCATGCCATTCGGTCTCAAAAATGCAGGCACCACATATCAGAGGGCTATGACCACAATCTTTCATGACATGATGCATAAAATAATGAAAGATTATGTAGATGTCCTATTGGCTAAATTAGTAACAAGGAAAGACCACCTCAAGGTGTTAGACACAATTTTCAAGAGACTGGAAGAATACAAAGTCCGACTGAACCCTAAGAAATGTGTCTTTGGTGTCACATCGGGTAAACTCTTGGGATACATAGTTTCTCAAAGAGGCATTGAGGTCGATCCAAAAAAAGTCAAAGCCATCATAGACATGCCTCCGCCCAGAGGAATCAGTGAACTCAGAACTCTACAAGGTAGGGTACAATCTATTCGGCGCTTCATAGCCTAATTGGCTAACAAGTGTCACCCATTCCAATATCTGTTGCGCAAGGGTATCCCCTTTGTGTGGACAGATAAATGTCAAGAAGCCTTTCAACAAATCAAAGATTACCTACTATCAATGCCAGTCCTCATGCCTCCCATTCACAGAAAGCCATTAATCCTATACATCTCGACAACTAATTCAGCATTGGGGGCATTACTAGCACAAAACAACCAAGAAGAAAAAGAAAGAGCTATATATTACATCAGTCGGACATTGGTCGGGTATGAACTAAACTACACACCAATTGAACGAGCTTGTCTAGCCGCGGTCTTCGCAGCTCAGAAGCTAAGACATTATATGTTAAGCCACTAGACACAACTAGTAGCAAAGATCGACCCCCTCAAATATTTGTTAAGTCGGGCAGCATTAAAAGGACGTTTGGAAAAATGGGTCATGATTCTGAGCGAATATGACATTAAATATGTAGAAAGAAAGGCAATAAAAGGACAAGTCATAGCGGACCAGCTGGCAGATGCACCTTTGCAAAGTGATCACCTGTTAGTGGAAAATTTTCCAGATGAGTCGATATTCAATATGGAACCTAAGGCACCTTGGCGACTCTACTTTGATGGATCACACACAAATCATGGCTCAGGGGTAGGAATCCTGTTCATCACCCCTCAGGAGACTCTATTCCTAAGTCTTTCCGCATAGCTTTTCCTTTCACAAACAATGTGGCAGAATATGAGGCACTGGTTACGAGACTAAGAATGGCAATAAAGTGGAAAATCAGAACATTACATGTCTATGGGGATTCTTAGTTAGTCATCAACCAGGTTAATGATGACTATTACACAAAAGATGAGAAGCTGATGCCCTACAAACGAATGGTTGACAGTTTCCAAACATACTTCCACATGGTGAATTTTGAACACGTTCCGAGAGCGCAGAACAAAGCGGCAGATGCCATGGCTACAATAGGCTCTCTCCTCGATATTCCAAGCAATATGCCTCAGTTGGAATTCCTAATAGAGCAATTGTTGGTCCCTGCCTATGACATTCCATAGTCAGAGATGGTCTGTGAACTTGTTGGCTCCGACTCTCCCTGGTACCAAGATATTTATGACTACCTTAAGTCTCAAACCATTCCACCTAACTTGTCCAATAACCAAAGGAAGTCCTTCATCCGAAAATCCGCAAGGTATGCCATCGTCAGTGACACCCTTTACCGCTGTAGCTTTGATGACACCCTCCTTAGATGTCTCGACACCAACGAAGCACATACAACCTTACGCGAAGTACATGATGGTATATGTGGGTCTCATTCGAGTGGTCCTACTCTAGCCAAGAAAGTAACGAGACTTGGGTACTATTGGCCGACCATAGAAAAGGATGCAATATAATATGTCAGAACTTGTCGCAAATGCCAGATTCATAGTGATTTGATCCATGCTCCAGCACAGGAACTCCAACTGATCACTTCTCCTTGGCCCTTCGCTCAATGGGGACTCACCCTTCACTCAATGGGGACTCGACCTTGTGGGAAAGATTCATCCTACCTCGTCCAATGGCCAAAAATTCATCATCACCACCACTGAGTATTTTACGAAGTGGATCAAATCCATCCCACTGACATACATAACCGACAAACAAATATCCAAGTTCATTCTTAACTACATCATTTTTTGGTATGGCCTTCCGCAATCCATCATCACTGACAATGGGCGTCTATTCAAAAACCAAGACATTTGTGAGTTATGTGAGTGATTTCACATCCAACACCATTTTTCATCTCTTTATTACCCACAAGGAAACGGTCAAGCTGAGGCGTCAAATAAAACCATTGTTAAAATCCTCAGAAAGACTGTCAATGACGCTGGCCGTGACTGGCATATACAACTCAACCTTGCTCTGTGGGCTTACCGCACTAGCATTCGTATGCCTACAGGAGCCACTCCATTTGCCCTGGTCTTTGGAGCTGATGCCATCTTTCCCATTGAGGTTGAAATTCCTTCGTTACGAGTCTCCCTTGAAGGTTTAACTGATGATGAGGAGTATAGACAATCGCGCCTGCATGAGTTGGAGATGCTAGAGGAAAGAAGGAAAAATTCCCTGAACCATCTACAAGCATATCAGAACCGTCTCTATCGCAGTTACAACAAGAAGGTTATGGTTAGGAAATTTGACATTGGCGACCTAGTTCTCATGCAGAACCCTAAGAACCAGGCTGACAAAGAAAATCCGGGAAAGTTTGAACCAAACTGGTTGGGTCCTTACATCATCGTATCTTCTTTTGGTTCTGAAGCCTATCAGCTAGCAATTCCAGATGGAGAACAATTGACAGAGCCTATCAATAGTTTACATCTCCGAAGGTTCTACGCATAGCATCAGGAGATCAAGCTGAAAACCATAAAATACAAAAAAATTGAAAAATGATAAAAAATTGTTGCCTTGATGAAAACTTGGAAAACAAGCATCTTGGAAACACCAAAAAAAATAAGAAAAATGACAAAAATAGTAAAGAAAAATGATTCATCCAACAGTGAAAAGCTGGCAAACAGGCGCTTTGGATAAGTACCATGATGAAAACCTGGCAAACAGGCGTCATGCGTAATCAATCATTGCTCTTCCATCTACTGTCACTTTGTTTGATGTGGCCTAGGATGAAATACATTTTTCGTCACCACCACATTATACCCTTCCTTTCATGGTTGATAAACGGTTGACATCAAGTCCTAACGACTATCCATCTGGTACACCAGCAACATCCCTTTCATGTCCCTTAGAATTGGCTAAGTCTTGGACCTGACTTGGGGCAAAATTTTTATCATGTAACTGCAATGGATGTCACACATGGTTTCGGCAATTGGAAAAAAGTCCTAAAAGAAAGACAAAAACATGGCAAAAATTCCTGAAAAGAGACCAAAAACATCACAAAAAGTCTTGAAAAAAGACAAAAGCATGACAAAAAGTCATGGAAAAAGAGACCAAAAACATCACAAAAAGTCCTGAAAAAAAAGAAGACCAAAAACATCACAAAATGTCCTAAAGAAAGACCTAAAAATTGAAAAACATCTTGAAGAAAACCACAACAAGACATCAGACTGCTCGAAGAGCACAAACACAGAGTCATCTCTTGTCAAAGTTTGTCATGTCAATCAATCAGTCTTTGTCATCCGTCTGAACTACGTTGTTTCTGCGCATTGGCTACGTAGGCAAGACTCATACGTCCCTGAGACATTAGGTCAGTCCTTTTAAGTTTGTCAAAATAAAATCATGGCTCAATCTTTGGTCATCAAGACAAAGTTATTGGTCGTGTCGAACTACGAGGTCTCTAAGTGTATGACGTAGGCAAGGCCATCTTTCGATGAGCCCTCGAGGCCGCACTAGGTCAGTCCATTAGGGTTCATGGCATCACACTGGAACACACGTCAAAATGTCTTCAAGACAAAGTGAATCATTCCCAAATGGATAAACTCCTAAAAAAAATTATGGCAATCATTTATTTCAATATGACAATCTCATTAGCATGTCAATCATATCATCATGACTATATCAACATATGGTCAACAAAAGTCAAACTTAGTCAAAATGATTCAACTCTTGGTTAGCCTTCAGATGTGTCCTTCTGAAAGATAACCTCCGTCATTTATGCCTTAGGATGTGTCCTTCCTAGGCATCGTCACTGTCATTCGATATTTTGAGGGATCCTCTTGACATCTAAGGATCACTCCTCTCGACATCAGTATTCTTTAGATGTGTCCTTTTGAAGAACCAACTTTGTCATTTATGCCTTAGGTTTATGCCTTAGGATGTGTCCTTCCTAGGCATCGTCATCATTTCGAGGTACCCATTTCGGGATTTAGGGATCAATCCTCTCAACGTCAACATTATTTAGGATGTGTCCTTTCTGAATTCGACAATCTTCGACATTCGTCATCTTGGCATCATCAAAACTTCAAAAACCTCGGCATCTCGACATCATCAAACCTGAAATTTTGACATTAAAACAATGGATATCTAGAAGCACTTGGCAAACACTTGGCACTTGTCTTTTGTCTTTTTATGATGTTATTAGTTTTTCAGTGAGATTCCAGTAACAGGATTTAGAGAAGCAGTGACGTATCATGACAATTGACACGCATGATTACTAGTTTCTCAGTGAGGTCCTGATTCGGGGATTTAGAAAAAATGACGACGTATCATGATAAAGGCTCTAGTTTATATTTTAGCAATCATGTTGCTAGTTTCTCAAGGATGTCCTGGAAACAGGATTTAGAGAAGCAACGGTGTTTCATGAATTGTCCTTGTCTTTTTCTGCTTGTGGTTGATTATGACAAAAAGACTGGGGCAATCACGCTCTTAGTTTGAGTCATGATCATCCTTGTCTATGACTGCTTGTCTTATGTGATGGTACAACCTTGCACACCTTGATCTATGTCATATCATGGTGTTTGTTGGCCATTACAATAGTCTGCCCAATGATGATTAAGAGCACTAAATATTAAAGTCCTATGGTAAAGTTTTGAAGGATTTGGTCTAGGAACTAAAATGCATCTCCTTCGGTTTGGTCATCTTCTCTCATCAGTCTGGTCATCTTCTCTCATCCATCTCACGATGATATCCTGTGACATACAAAAACATAAGTGCATACATGATCATATAAACATTGTATTAGGTCCATACATACATCATCCATAGCATTAAATCAGATACATGTCATTGCATATTGCATTCATATTATCATAAACATGACATCCATTCAACTAAATACATTAGGCATATCATTATCATCATCATCATCACAAAACCAACATAACATATAAATAAACATGGCATCATCATGGCATCATATCATAAGAAAGCATCATAGAACATACATAATACCATCATCCATCATAAATCAACATCATACATCACATATATCATAATGCATAAATCAAATAACATCGTATAATACACATGTAGGCCACATCAAAACTGCATCATCATATAATATCACCTAAAAAATGTACAATGTCACAGGATAAAGTCAAGAGATATCCCAAAAATGGAGCTCGTAGGCTCAATAATATATATATATATATATATATATATATATAATGTGTCATAACATGGAAACAAATACGACAAACATGCCCCTAGGGTAGACTCTCATCATCCCCTCGTGGCAAAGAGTGTGGTGGCTGGAGCTCTGTAACTGGCACTGAAATGATGGGTGGACCTGTAGCAGCCTCTCTCTATGCAACCAATGGAACTGACACTGATGGAATCATCTCCATGGTAATAGACACCTGTGATGCCACTACGGCTTGACTCTGAGAGACTGAAGGATCTACCATTGGCGACTACCTCTGTACTGACCTCTGCACTGAAGCAGTAGATCCGTGACTATGGCTCAAATGGTGACTCGAGGTGTGCCTGCATGAGTGGTGAGACCTGTACCCTGATGTGTGTCCTAAGGAGGTGGATCCTCCTACACTGGTGTGACTTTGGTTGCCACTGGAACTCCCTGATCTGTGTCCACTGCGTGTCCTCATATGTGAGCGTGACAGTGTCGGATCTTGTCGCTCAGGAGGCACCTCCTGCTCGTATAATGTCTTGTATTGTCCCAACCTCATGCTCACCCTAGCCAGCTCATGAGCAATATCCCCAGAGGGCCCTGTGCATAATGCCGAAAACTCTGTGCACCACTGAGCTGAGTCCTGCTGACGGATTACTGCCTGATCTCACTCTACCTGAGCCACCTCTAGCTTTGAATGCAGTACTTTGACCTGTGCCATGCTCTCATCTAGTCTCCTCTATAGATCGGTCGCCCTATGATCTGTCGTCACATCCTGGGGAAATCTCGAGGAGGATGGTATCTCCTCTTCCTCCACCATCCGCCATTTGAGGAGTCTCTCAGCCTCATCCATGGCATCATCCTCATCATCGTCATCCTCTGCCACATCCTCTCCACCAAATCCCTCATCTCGAGGCGCATCCTCCTTCTATCTGGCCTCCGCCACCTCTGCATCCTCCTCTCTCTCCCTCTCCTCCTGTCTCTCCTCACCCTCTCCCTCCTGTCTATGCTGCTCCTCCTCCTCTCTCCCCCCTCCTCGGCAACCTCGGGGATAGCATCTAATGCTACCCTTGCCACACATGGACACACTCTTCGGCCCTGTCTCTGACCATCTCCCCTCCGTCTCTGACCGTATCCTCCATCATCTCCACCCCGACCTCCATCCCGGCCTCTGTCCCGGCCTTCGTCCCTGCCTCCATCCTGACCTCCATCCTAGCCTCCATCCCTTCCTCCATCCCTTCCTCCATCTCTCCCCCTGCCTCCATCCCTCCTCTGGCCTCTGCCTCTGTCACTGCCTCTGCCTCCTCCCCTAGCCCTTGACACACGTGGTATGACTGACCTCCTATCCACAGGCGCTGGCCCATCGAGATCTGTCAGTGGCACTGGTCTATGTGCCTGCAACCATAGGTCGTAATCTGCAGTGGTCCTAGGATCTGTAATCCCACCTCTCCATCCCCACGGCTAGGCTCCTAGCCCATCAATCTGCTGCTCTACAAAGGCTACTGGAATGACTGACCCCCACGCATACTCTCGGGAAGATCGAGCGTACTCAACTGTCCCTGTAGGTACACTATGTTGCTCTCTAAAATGTCTAAGGACACACTACAGTAGATACATCTCTATGATCAGCTGGCTCAGCACTGTCCTGCCAGTCAAGTACCGATACTATCTGCATAGGCTGAGATGGTCCACCTCATCGTCCCACTACTGGCAGTCTCTATATGGTTGCAGATAAAGGTCACCATCGTGTCAATCCGATGCTGCCACCAACCTGTCTCACCCATCTGGGTCTGCTGTAAAGCACCAGCATAGTAATAGGCGTAGGGCATCCCCTAGACCAGCTATGGTCTTTGAATCGGCAGACGAAATATGGCTGTGCTCCCAGGCCCAAATCATCATCAAGGTGGTGCCACAGGATATACTTTCTGCTCTCTGGTAGGAGACCTCATGCAGTTGGTGGTAGAATGTTCCCAATAAACATGGGCCCCAGGCATAAACTGTCCTGTCCCGTCTCATCCCAACCAAGATGTCTCCCCAGCCAATAGGGAATCCATGTCTGTGACGGTCAAGAATTAGTATCCCGCCAATAAGTGTCGCTAAGAAAGCATCAAAACGAGCATAGTACTTTGCCATAAACTCCCAGCGGATCTCGTATCCCTGGATGCCGAGTCCTGCACCCTCATCTTGATAGTACGCTCATAAATTCTGCTCGCCATGGTGAGAGTCGTAGACGATCCGCTCTCCTCGGATCAACACCCGTAGAATGTGGTACACATCCTCCAGTGTGATGGTCGCCTCACCTGTCGGCAGGTGGAAGGAATAGGTTTTTGAATGCCAACGCTCACATAACGTAGTCAACAGTCCCTTATTTGCCTGAATGGTGGGCATATAGGTGGCATAGAACAAACCCAGTGACATCAATCGTCGCCGCTCTCGCGGGCTCAGTTGATCAGCAAATTGGAATGTCATCAGTTTGCTCTCTCACATGTAAATCGGGGCAAGCTGTCTCTGCAAAAAGCCAAGCAATGTGTCAGTACCTTCTAGGAAACTGTCAGTATCATCACAAACCATTTCATATTCAAAGAGCATCAAAATCAGCCCTAGTCAAAGCAAAAGTCAAATGCATCGCATTGACTGCAATTGCGTCGCAAAAACACGAATGCGTCGTTTCGTACTAATGCGTCGCAACATGGAAATTGCGTTGCTCGGTTGCTCAAATGCATTGCATCAGAACAATTACGTCACAAAATTTGACACTTGCTTCGTTTCACTCACATGCGTCGCTTAAATAGGCAATTGCGTCTCAAAATGACGAATGCGACATTCCAGTCTTCAAATGCGACTCAAAAAGGTGAATGCATCGCAATTTTTGGAAAATGCGGTGCAAAACCTCAGTCTGCCCTATTCTACCCTTGCACTTGCATTGCGACGCATCAAATGCGTTGAACACAAAGTCGAATGCGGCTTACGCGCACGCGTGTGCGTCACAACACACTTATTTTTCCTCCCTAAAACCTAACTTTTGGCATGCAAAATGAAAAAATTACAAAGGGGGATATGGGTACATATCGCTGGCTCTGAGCCCTCTGGCCGCCTGAAAGTCCGCACAATCTCGCCGTGATGCTCTGTCACTGGAATCACCATCCTCGCTGCACTCCTTTTCACTCTGAGCTCTCAAAAATTTGCAATGTAAATAGTAAGAATGAATTGACTTTTACCCCTTTGTCAATCTATTTATAAAGTCAAAATGGCATTTGTCAACTAGGTTATTATTGGAAGCTCATTTGACCAACTTTGACCACCCCGTTGGCTGTCTTAAACATGTCAGAATCCGAAACTATTTGCGCCATCATTTTTCTGGTCATCAAATTGACTTATCGGGACCCTTTCCAAATTTTTCTGCCGCCGACCCAAAATTTGAAAAATTTCCCGAGGGGGCATTAATACTTTATACCTTCACTAGGGCATGGCTTTGACTTATTTTCTTTGTCACAATGCGACATGCTACATTATGACAAAGAGGGGAAAAATGTAAACACTTAAAAATGACCTAGGCTTGCAAGCTCTATTTTTACCACTTTCGTCCTAGCATAATTATGACATTTAATTATGTCTTTGGTCCACATTCGACTATTAATTAAATAATTCATAATTGTTTAATTAATTCATGTCCTTTCGTTCTTCAGGATTATTAAATAAATAAATTCTATTTATTTATTAAATACGTCATTAATTGTCTAAGTCTTCCTCTAATTAAATAGATTTCTAAATTTGTTTAATTATCTTTATTCATTAATTCTTCCCGATTATTAAATAGATGAATTTCATTTATTTATTTAATATGTCACTAATTGTCATAATTAAATGAATTGATTAATTTATTTAATTATTAGTCTTATCTGCTAAATTAAATAATTATATTTAATTATTTAATTACCAAAATTAATATTCCTCTCATTTTAAATAAATGAAATTATTTAAAATGTCATCACATTCTTAACTGACAGTCCATTTTGGTAAATAATTTGAAAATCGATTATTAATTATTTCACAAAATCCACATTTTGAATTAATTTAATTCAAAATGGTAATATTCCTCCAAAAAATCAAGTAATCGAGCAGATTCTTGATTTTCCAAATGTGATCTTCAATTCAACCCTTATCTTCTTGATTTTTCGAATCTCACAAATCAGATAGTCTTTATCTTCTTGATTTTTGAAAATCTTTATTTTCTAATTAATAATCTCATTTATTCTCCACCGCCGATTCGATCTTCTTAGATGACATTTTGACCACTCACTTAAGGATTTTTCCCTAACCCTGATTAGGGATTGTCTGATATAATCTCGTCCTCTGCTTTTAGGCTTTTGTCACAAGTCGATCTCGTCTGTCCGTTCAAAATGGCATTTTCTATAAAATGCTATTTTGCTCTCATTTTTAGATTATGCACTGGCATACTTAGATATTTCATAGAAATTGTAGCATTTATTATCTTATTGCACTTAGTCTTGGCATATTTAGGCATAGGCATTTCAATCACATAGTCATAGGAATTAGACTTTGATCAAATCCTTCAAAGCTTGTGTAGGACTTCGTAAAATATTGCTCGCATGTTCGATCTGAGGGCAACACGTCAACCAACAAGTTAGAAGGTGTTACAAAGGTGAATCATGGAGGTCTCGACGATTAGCTGGTATAATCGTTTTGTTTATGTTTTGTAATTTCTTTGGGTTTCTTAATTTGTATTGATTTACTAACCTTAATCTAACCTAAATTAACCCTTAGTTACAAGGTCATGATTCAGTTTACTGATTAGATGGAGATTGATTGGAAATTCTAGTTCATTTCCCCCAAATCCCACTAATTCAGAGTTATTTCAATTATAAACCCAACATAATCATCAAATACTCAAACAAGGTTTGATCACCGCATGGAAAAGAATAAGAAAACCAAAACCAATTCAGGTTCCATTACAGAGAATAAAAAATTCAATTAAAGCCCACAACCGACAAAGAAAACATAAATATAATTGATTGAAAGTTTAACTTTAGGGTCGGTATTGATGACAGAGGAATAAATGCGAGCAACTGGGTATCAACCGATGAGATCAACAGAAGAACCAGAACGGTATGATTCTCATTTGCAGCTACATTATTCATTATATTATGCAATATTGGAAAATGTAATTCGCAACAAGTCTAATGCACTTTAAAGAGGAATGTTTTCAACTAGGAAAAACCATAACCAGATTGATAGCCAACACAAAAATTGCACAAGTATAAAACATTGATATCAATATGTTGAAGGAGAATCTCGTTACTTGCCTGAATGAAGATAATGAATTGGAAACTTGAGAAATTCAACTCTTAACTCAACTACTTCGACAACCAAGGAACCCTGACGCTTCCAGCCAAAGAGAAGAACAAAGACAGAATGCCCAAAATATAACTTGACACCACTCTAATGGATTAGAGATAGGAAACAAAATCTCAAAACTCCTTTGCCTGGCTCCAAAGGTTGATCCTCAGATATATAAAAATTACGATTACACCAACATAGAGGATATAAGATGGAAAATGGAGAGGAAAACTTGAGATACCAAGAATGAGAGTTTACTCAGGTGGAAGAAAATTACGGGAATTGAACCGAGTGGAGAAGCCACCCCCAAGGTTAATGGTCCTCATTCAAAAAAAGAGTTTCCCCAAGAAGACTCTTGCCAAGATTGCAAAGCTGTGATTGCATGGCTTCTTCTCTTGGCCGTTTGAACTAGAGATGCGAAAGCGCGATGACAAGAAGAAATTCCCTTTCAAATTTCGAAGACTCACCTATATTTATTTTTTGATTTCAAGGCCTTTCTATTAATTTCACATTTGATTGATGGCCTAAGGTTTATATCCATCATTATTAATTAGCCTTTGCATATATATATATATATAATAAGAATTATTCCTCTCAACTTTGAAGAGGATATTATTATTTAATATTTTATTTATATCAATTATTTTAATTTAATATTTATAAACCTTTTGAAATCTCCTTAAAAGGTGATTAATGATATTTATATATAAATATTTAAAATTGACTTGCATAATGATAATTATATTAAATTACTCATGGCCAAGGTAATGACGTCAACATAACTATCTTACACTGACTCTAGATTTGATGATAAAATTGATCCATTGTTAACCACACCCTCTCCCTGATGATATTTCCCTTTCTCTCGTGGCATCGACAATCTTGCATCCACTGATAAGGATTATGGTTAGAATGTTCACAACGACTTTTTAAATATGTATTTAAATATCAACTCATAAACACATTCAATTTCACGTGAACAAGAATTCACTTGCCATAAAAGTTCGTTAAATTTATAGTTATGATAAATAAAATATCTATTCTATTCACAATTTCAAATTCACATGAAAGCAGTTACTTGCAACTAACTTTGCATCTGAAAATACATAATCAAATTTATAGTCTCAATGTAAGGGATGTAACACCAAGTTGATTTGTTGCACCAAGTAGTCTCTAGTTGTAATCTAGAATTTGACTGTATCTACTATTATAGTTGCCACTTGTACAACCCTTGCACCCTAAGCATCAATAGTAATGGTTGAGAGTATCCTTGACCTCTTTTTCTTTAGTTTGGCCTTGAACAACTCCACCATAGTCAAGAAATCATCATCTTGTATGTAGGTTCTTTGTCTCTTCTCAACTACATGTTTCAACCATATTGGGATCCCTAAAGATTACACGTGTGGAGAGGGAGGATGAGGAGGCATTTGTGGTCTTTTGGAAGTAGAATCAAGAGAGACAGGAGGAGGAGGAATAAAAAATAGAGTCCCTATAGTATCTTGGAATCCTTTTCCCTACTTAGCATGTGGTGAAGCTATTCTTGAGCCAAATAGTCAAGATTCTCAATACTTTCCTTAGAGGCAATATGACCTTCAACTAGTCATTCATCTTCTATCTATTCAACATCACCTTCTGGATGATTTTCTTGTTATGTGGCTTGGTAAGGTGATATTATGATAGAAATTAGGATATTAGGATACAACCAAAAATGCATTTTTTACTTTAAAAAAAATGCCTAAATGAATGCAATGAACACTTTCAAATTTGATTTCAAATCTAAGATGACCTAATGCAGATTTGTAAGTGCAATTAAAGTGTAGATATGACTTATGATGATTGAAATTACCATACTTCAACATAGGATGCAATATGTTATGCATTTTTTCTTATGCTTCTTTAATGAAATAATGGATGCTTAAATGATGAATGAAAAACAATGCAATGCTAATCTTAGATATAAGATTATATGCTTCAGATTTCATAAGGTTTATAATGCTAATGCATCACATTCACCAAAATGATATGTTGGAAAAGTGAAACCCTAAGGTTTAATTATGATTAGTCACCTTTCCAAGAATAACATTAGAATCAAATTGGACAAGAGCATGAGATTAACTTACAACCTAGAAGGTGAGTCAATCAACCTTGCGGTGTTGAATTGGTCTTTTTGGAATGAATTTCTGATAAAATTTGATGATGCGACTAGCTATAAGAGAGGGGGACCAATCACACCAAGGCTCTAGGTCATGAAGGGCCGAGAGCGGAGGGCTGCCGTAACTTACCTCACTCTAACATATATTTTGGGATGAGGAACAAGAATGAGGAGCACTCTCAAGTGCTTCTGTCACTCTATAGACCCAAAAATCTGGTTGGGGCTAGATGAGCTAGTTTTTGGAGTCTGTACTGCACCTTAGATAGCTCTCTGTCCGAGGAAAAGAGCACAGGTTTGGGATGACAATGCGACATGCTGGAATCTCTTTAGCATGCTGTCATCCGTATGGTCAGAAAAATGTAAAGTATAGTAAGAAATGCCAAAAACCTACTTAACAGCCTAGGTAATTGATTTTAATGAAAATAACAAAATGATGAAGTACAAAAAGTAAATGTAGAAATGATAGAGCAAATAGATAAAAACTAGAGTGACAAATATTAACTCACTGAAGTGCCAGTTTTCCAACGAGCTCCACGCACACGTTCACCTACACACAAGCAAGAGGGGAAAATTGTTGGAGTTTTATAGGGGTTTGCCTTAGTAAAACCCCCACTTTGGTGTTTCCACCTTCACGGAAAACCAGAAAAGCAACAAGGTAGAAAGTATGATAAAGGAAAGAAATGAATGCACTAAACATTACAAAAGATAAAAGCTACTCTATCAAATCACAATGTGAAAGTAAAGTGATGCATTACCACCTCCTCCCAAAGGAACTCAAGGCCAATGAAGGGAGAATGCAGTAACAAACTTGGAAAAGTCACCATAGCCACAACGGTGACAAAGGGAGGTCTTGCTAGACTCCAAACTCGTAGCTTCTATGGTAGAGCAACACGTGCAAGGATGAAGTTGACGGAGTAATCGACTACTGCAATGCTTAATGGATTTGTGAAAATGGAGTGCTAGAAGTGTGAGGGATTGAGTGAGAATTGCTTGAGAGATCGAATGAGTGTGTAAGAGTTGAAGTGAAAGTGAATAGAATGGATTTGAAGGCCAAAAGGAGTTGTTTCAAGTATGTTGGTTGCACAAAGGCATTACAAAGTGTCCCCAATGAGGAGTGTAATGTCCCTGTAGACTTAGGGGCAAGAATCTGTCAGGGACGACAATGCACCACACAGACATTTGCGCTCATGCTCATGTCCCTAATGAAAATTCCCTCACCAACGCAAAAAAAACATGCCAAGTGGATGGAAGGCAGGTGGGTGATGTGGAATTTCACCTTCGGATTTGATTTTCTAAGGTGATGGTTTGAAAAAGGGGAATTTACACAAGGGGTGAAAATTCACTCCTATACATTTTTCCCCCACTTTAGTGAGCATGAGTATCGATGAGTGTTCGGTAAAGTAGATTGAAGGGTTAGAAATGTATACTTGAACCATCGAGGAAGTAGACCATGATCTGGCGAACTCGAAAGTGCAGGGCAGGCAAAGAACTTCACAGGTACTCTCTCCTAAGGAGGTTCAAACAAAAGGACTTTGTAGCTCTGTAAAACTACGAAGTTGCAAAAAGTACATTGAGGGTACTCAGAACAATGATGGAAAAATTCCATAGGATGTAAGTGCTTCAAGGCCCGCAGACCTACAAAGATGGCATTCCCCCAAGTACTCTCTCATGAAGGAAGCCCAATGAAAGGGGACTTCACAGAGTCGCATTGGAAAGCAGCTTCACAGGTGCACCTACAAAGAAACATGTTAATCCATAGATAAAACATGTTAGAAAACAAAAAGCAGCCACATAGGAAAACAAATATACAATCAAAAAATTGAAATATTTCAAAGGGCTCCCTAGGGAACCCTTCAAAAGAAAATGGGTCCACTCAAGGGATGCGTTGTTTGAAAGTGAAAGAATATTTTTCACAAATCGATTCACCATTAAGGAATCCTTTCGAAAGATGTTCACTTCATCAAGGAATTTGAAAGGAAGAAAATTCCTCCTTGTGAGGGGAAGGTCGAGGCTTCTCCTATAGGAAGAGACACTCCCACCTCGAAGGAAGGTTTTCAAGTTCTTTCTTTGCAAACCCATGATGAAGGAAACACGTTCTGCTAGGGGTCCAAGTTGAGAATGCAATTTTTGAAAAAGTTTGCAAAGATTTTCGAGAAAAGATTCGTTGGCTACGAATGCATTTTCTGAAAATAAAAACATTGTGAAAGTGACATTGTCACACATACGTGGGACAACTCAAGGAAAGAAGAGAAAAAGGTAACTAATATTGCAAAAGGAAACAATAACATCACAAACAAAAGGGCACAAGGCTGATCTGATATTTCGAGGTCAGAGTTGCTCATAAATATATATAAGTATAGTAATAGTATATAGATGAACTGTCATCAACCCCCTATTATATCAGATCATGTGAAGAATGCACGAGAAGACAAAGTAAAAATAAAAAAATGGCCCAACATGGAAGGGAAGCCTAAATACCCCCAACGCTTTGCATCATCCCCAATTCGCCGAAAATCAAAACACATAATAGAGGAAGAATGATGCCACAAATAGAGGAAGTTTATGACACATAATTACTCTTGTATCCAAGCATCTAGAAGGCTAATAAGGGTCATCCAAAAACACATAACACAAGCATAGGGGAACACATCACAAAAAGTACTCACCTAATCTAAAGGTAAAGAAGAGGCGCCTCTCCCTAACACTCATCGACCAAGAGGTCATTTGCTTTCCAATATAAATCATTATATGGGGAAGGCGGACAAGCCTGTAGTGGTGGAATATTAAGGGGAGGAGCTTCCAACCCTCCCACAACAAGGGCCAAGGAAGAAGTCCTCGCAAGGTCTTCTCTGCTCGACTCTTGTGGAGCAATGGTCAACAATTTTGCAAAGATCGCTGACAAGGCCGAGACCTCGTCCAGAGAGTTAAACATGCACTTTACGGGAGTGCCATGTGTGACCTCAACAAGTGAGGGAGGCGGTGCCCGAGATTCACTACTAGGCTCATCGAGTTACTCGAGAGTAATGACAAACTCAAGGGAAGATGAAACTTGCTCCATCACTAGGACAACACATGTTAGCGCAAGACCACCCTTTGAAGAAGGTGGGCTCCTCTTACGCCCCCCATTGTTGGAAGGGCCAACCTCTGCTTTCTGCTTCGTTAAAGGTTGTGAACTCCCCACGGACAAGGAAAGAGGTGCAGAGGAGGAGGAGAAAATCATGGCGAACACCACTGAGGTGTTCGACATGTCCATGGGTTTAGGGAATAACAGAATGTCTAGGAGGGACATCAAAATAGGAAGCTCGATCAAAGGAGTGATAAAAACCTGCACCTTTTTAGGGTCAGGGGATTTCACGCTCGTAGTAGGAGCCAAAAGCATAACCAAGTTTGATTAAATGGAGGTAGAGGGGATGGGAGAGGATGACATAGTAGGAGGTCTTGAAACAAGGGCGGTTGGCTCCCTTTCCTTCCTCTACAAAATGGCCTGCTCAGCTACCAGAGCCTTTCGTCGACGCTTGTGCTCATGTGCAAGGAAGTTTTTGTGACTCTTGGAGCTAGAGATCGAGAGCTAAGAAGGGATAGAATGCTCCTGCTCAGCCATAGGAGTGTCCATCACAACTATTTTTGGTGGAGGGATAAACTCCTAGATGGGAGTAGGAGGAAGAGGTTGAGAGATAGTGGGGGGAGTCGACTCTAGTACCTCAACAACGGGCCTCTTCCAATTCACCACTTTGGGAGTAGGAGTGGTAGGTGGTCGCAAAGGCCGAGACATAGAGGATTCCCTGTGGGAACCCTTCCTTCTACTATAAAGGTAGGGCCAAGGTCTAGGAGGCACAGTAGGAAGGTCTGATATCCTAATCTTAGCTTTGCGCCAAGCAGGCACCATTGGGCTTCTTATGTGGAATCTAGGAGTAGATATCCAAAATTCTTCTTCAGAAAGGGGAGCAGAAAAGACACCCTGAGGATGGGCATGCCTCTCCTTTCCCTTTCGAGAAGAGGAGGCAACTTGTTGCTACACTACCAGAGGGGTCACTTTTTGATATCATTTACCCCCGGTCTTATACTTCACATAGTTTTGGTAAAGTAGGTCCATTCTCGGGGGAAGCAGACAAACTGGGGTGAGCCAAAAATGATCTAATGAATAGCCCCATGGGATACCAACGACTGATATCTAGTGTCATGCATGTGCACAAAACCTTCGTGGGAGAATTTTAGACATTTATGAATGATGGAAGCGATTTCATTCAGGGAAGCTAGCCACAAGATTCCTAACTTCACCTTGAACAAATTAAATTCCAGAATAACATCAAAGGTAGTATCCACGACCCTAAGTCCAACTAGGATAGAAAGATTTATTGAGCCATACGGCTTGAGAGAGATGTCATCGTGCGTACGAATGGTGGACTTTGTTTCTTTATACTCCTCTCTCTGTAGTGAATTTAGCCATAGCATCTCCTTTGTAATAACATTCACTCAGCTCGCAGGGTCAACGAGGACCCTCATCACAATGTTCCCATTGAGGTGAGCGGAAATGTAGAGGGGAGAGGGCTTGTTATTCAAGGGCATGTCTTGTAAGGTGAATGTCACATTTGGCGAACCAGTCGTAGGTTGCAGGGAAGAAGTGATTGTGACCATATTAACATATGTCAAGGGTTGAGTAGAAGAATCAAAGGGGTCAATAATCAAGTTAGCAAAGAGATGGAAATGGGTTTGTGTTATCCGTAACTCACTATTGTCCTTCGCCACCAATTTATTTGCATTTTGTTTTGTCTCATCAAGATGAATGGTACCATCATCAATGTGATCCTGTATCTCGTGATGTAGATGCATACAACATTTGGTATCATGGCTATTAATCTGATGGTATTGACATAAAGCATTTGCATCATACCAATCAGGGTAAGGTTCCTTGAGAGGTCAGGGGTTTTCTAAGGTTATGATCTTATCCTTCAACAACTTTTTCAAGATGGAAGAATAAGATTCTGCTAGCTTTGTAAAAATTTTGTTGCGTCTGAGGTCGTTGTCATTTGTTGTGGTGACTACATTCACAATAGCTTTACCCTTTCCTGAGATAGATACAATAGATTTTCCTTCTGAATGGGAGTGTGAGGAGGATCCCTCAATCTGAACTATCATTTGTTGATATTCTCGCAATGCGGCACATAGATGCACGAAAGAAGGGTATTTCATTAGGGAAAATTTTTCCTTCCAAGCTCTCTGTAGGTTACCTATGAACACTTTCTGCACATTAGAATCGGGCAGCGGGTTCGAGATCTATGAAAAGAGCACTTGATATCACACTATGAAATCAATTATCTTCTTGCTATCCCCCTGCTTACACTGGATGAGATCTGAGAAGGTCATCTTCAAACCGATGTTGGCTTGAAACTGTCAAAGAAACTGATTTACAAGTTGATCAAATGAAAATATAGAGTTTTTGGGCAAGGAATAGTACCACTCGAGTGCTATATCCTTGAGAGATCAAGGAAATAATTTTTCCATCAAAGCATCATGATGGAAGAAGTCTGTACACATGGAATTAAAGGCAGACACATGTGTTTGTGGGTCCCCTTTATTGCCATACTTCTCAAATTTGGGAATCTCCATTCCTTGCAGGAAGGGAGTACTCAAGATTGCTACCGAAAATGGGCTATGTTGGAAGAAAGCGTGAAAGATAGGCTAGGCAAAGGCCTAGGAAAGGCTTGCCAACTGGTTTTACATTTGACCCATGTTCTGAAGAAGGGTGTTCAAAATAGGGTCAAAAGATGACAAAGGACCAGTGGAACCTCCAGAACCACTACCACTAGAACCACCTCTAGAGCCACCATTGTGACCATCTCTGGAGCCATCACCACTGGTGTGGCCTCCACCAGAGCCACCTCCACTATTGAAACCACTACCATGGCCTCCACCAAAGCCTCCTCTGCCAGTACGACCTTTTCTCCCAAAGCCATCACCACTCATTCCACCGAAGCCCCCACTGCAAGAGGCAGTAGGAGGGTGAAACTGAACCCAAGGGGTATTCTACTCAGCTTGAGAGTGTTAGGCCTTTGGGAAGTAGAAGAGAAACTGATAGAGGGCCTTGTTTTGGCCATGCACACAGACTTGGTGGGCATTGAAACACCTATTTTTCTTTCATAGGCATCGAGCACTTCCCCTCGGGTGGTACCAGATCCAGGCCTATACGAAGGGATATAAGCTTCGATTAGATCGACAAGGCCTTGTAAAAACTCTATGCTTGTTCAATCCTTCCCTAACAAATGTCTCACCTTGCCAATAAGCCTAGTGGCTCTTGCCATGCTTAACACTTTCTCTAAATGATTTACAAGGTCTAGCAATCTATTATCTAACACCAATTTTTTTTTCATAGGTATATGCATGGTGTAGGAGCACCTTGCTCACAAATGCCTTCAAAAGGATAAATTTCAAAAATTGAATCTTTGAATGTAAAATGTATGTAAAAGGTCTTCGGTGGTTATATTTTAATATATTTATAGTCACTAAGGGGTTGGTTGAGTCATTTTGTTGCAAAAGTTGCAAAACATGTAAAATTGCAAAAGTGCAAAATGTGAACAAAAACAAGAATATGAAGGGTCAATTAGTTGTAAAGGGTAGTTAATTAGTTGGAAATGAAGGGGCAGTAATTCTTTATGTTGTAAGCATCTATTTAAGCATTGGAGAGTCGAGCCAAAGGGAAGGCAATGTAAATTGAAATCAATTTTGTCAATTTCAATACCTTGTTTTGAAGTTTTAACAATTTTCTCCCTGTTTCCAGGCCTTGTACGGCCTAGTACAGCCTGGAAATTTTGTGAAAGTAGTTTATTGGTGTAGGTTATTGAATAATCTTTTCATTGGTTCAAGTATCACTCATTTTCATTGAGTAATAAGAAAGTTATGATGATTTTTGTGTAGACAGGCAGTACAGAAAACGTTTTTCAGAAATTACAGTCAGAAAATATGTTGGTACAGACAAGTACGGAATGGCACGGACTTAAAACTTGGATATATGGAAATATTTTGATGTGGTGGACAAAATTTATTCTTACCAGTAATTTTTATAATGCCATTTAAGGGGTCAAACAAGTCATTTCCTAAAAACTGTTCTGAACATAGGGTTTTTGGGGTTGCATACAAAAAAATGTGATTTCTTCTAATTTGTATGGTGGAAACTTCTAAAAATTTGTGGAAAGATTCATTTTGATGTGTTCTTACTATATCCAAGGTTTCGAAGAATTTTAATAAGTTTTTCTATGTTTTTGGTGATGCCCTAGGCTGCCCTAGTTGTTAAAATTGCATGTTTTGGGTGAATTTGAGAGGTTCAAACATGGAAAAGTGTGAAATCTTTTGGGGAATAAATTTTTGATGATTGTTTGAGTTTGTGCAGACATATTCTAGTATGATTGAAGGTGTGAAAAGTTGGTATGAGGTCTAGAAAACCTACTTTCTACAAACCCTCATTGAATGGAGCTTTGTTCAAGCCTTGAGTATGGGTTTTTGTATTTGCTGCTTTAATAGATAATTTTTCTTGAGAAAGATGATTGAGTTGATGGTTTTACGAGTTGATTCAATGCTGCCTCTAGTTATTTGTGGTTTTGGAGTTGATTTGAGGGTACATGCTTTGTTATATTGGCCTTTTTGGAGCCTTATTTCTCAAGAATGAGTAGTTGAAATTGCCTCAAAGAAAGAGTATTTTATTTCATGAACTAGGTTGGATGTTGTGAACCTTTGTCTCTGCATCAAATTAACCTCTTGAATGATCTGATAGACATTGAGTAGGATGATCAAATTAACCTCAGAGTAGAAGAGCAAGAAGACCAAGAAGACAATGATGAAGATGAAGAGCATGTGAGGGTAAATCAGGAACAACAAGCAGATGAGACAGAGGACCCTAAGGAAAGGAGGTTACTGAGATTGTTGAAGGAAGTACAAGGTCATGGAGGGAAGAGTCACATAGACTTGCCTATCTATCAAGGGAAGATGGATAGTGAAGCGGTGTTGGGATGGCTTGATGCCTTAGAAAACTACTTTGAGTTTGAAGAGATGGATGAAGAGAGGAAGGTTAAGTTTTCCAAAACCAAGTTGAGAGGCACAACATTGACATGGTGGACTAGTTTTCAAAATGATAGGATGGCTAGAGGATTGGAAAAAGTCTCTACATGGGCAAGGATGAAGAATTTGGTCAAAGAGCAGTTCCTACCATCTGATTATACCATTCATGTGAAAAGGATGAGGCAGAATTTAAGGCAAAAGGACATGGATGTGATGTCCTATACTGAGCAATTTCACAAGCTTAGTATTAGAGGAGGTTATGAAGAAGAGGATGAGAAAATAGCCAGGTATATCAATGGCTTGAGGTACAATCTACAAGATGAGATTGGTTTGCAATTGCCAAGGACATTAGGAGAATGTTTTCAATTGGCCATTAGAGCTGAGGAAAAGGTGAAGAGGAAGCAAGAAAGATCAAGCAATGGTGGAAGAGGAGGTAGTTCAAACAGGGGTAGAGGTAATAGAGAACAAGGACAAGGCAGCAATGACAAAGGCAAAGAGATATTTTCTGATCAAAGAGGAGGATACACTCCTAGAGGAGGAGGCAGATTTGGACAAGGTAGAGGACCATTTATAGGTAGGTGCTTCAATTGCAATGAACCAGGGCATCCTTCCTTCAAGTGTCCTAAATGGGAACAAGCTGATAGGGGCAGAGATAGGAGAGCTAATTTGGTACAAGAAGGAGGAACCAAAAACATTCATGGCAGACCCTGTGACTGATGGTGAGTTTCTTATGATCAAGCAAGGAGAAAGACTTCATCAAGAACCAAAGGTAACTATTTTCAAAACAAATTGTCTCAGTCATGGTAAGATCTGCAGATTGCTCATAGATTCAGGGTCACTTAGAAATTTAGTTTCACTTGATATGATAACCAAGCTAGGGATTGAAACATTTGATCATCCTACTCCCTATAAGGCCACTTGGGTAACTCAAGGACAACATGTAGAGATTGGTAAGAGAGATTTTGTTGATTTCTCAATTGGATCATATCATGATAGGGTGCTTTGTGATGTCATTCCAATGACTTGTGGTCATATCATCTTGGGAAGACCATGGCAGTATGCTAGAAGGACATTGCATGATGGATTTCATAACACATATTTGGTTCACAAAGGAGATGTTAGATACAAATTAGTGCCTTTGCCTTTGGAGCAGTCAAATGAAAGTTTTATGATCTTTTTTGAGAAGAGTTTGCAGGTGAATAAGCAGGGTGAAACAGGGGAAGACATTGGTAGATTGAGAAAAGACAAGTTGCAGCAGGGTTGTGAAGGAGACAGTCCTAAAAATCAGAATTTGTGGGACTTGAATAGTCTTAAGGTAGGGAATATTGAATGCCCTATAGTTGAGGGTGATAGAGGTGATGTCATTTCGCAAAGGAGATAGGGGAATGAAGGCAGAAACAGGGTACAAGGGCAGGTTGAGATCAAACAGCTAAGAGGGCAGTCTCATCAATGTTTTGATTCTGTCAAGAATGCAGATTGGCAGAAGAGGAAGACAGTGACTTTGGGAGACTACATACCTTCTCATTGGAAGAGGAAAACATATGAGAGCAAGGGGTCTTTTGGTGGCAACACATGGGATACTTCTTGGGGCAAGAATTCTTTCTTTCTTGGGGAGAATGGTGCAGGAGCACCCAAGGCCTTCAAGGAGTTGTTCAAGAGCCAGGAGTTTGCAAGGGTCAGGAGGAACTATCCATTATATCAAAACATCAACTATGACCTTTTGAAGCCTATAATGGCATTTGGAGAGGATAAATGCAATGAGAGAGTCAACTGTTCTAAGGGTCCTAATAAGGATCCTAGGACCAAAATGCAATATAAAGGGAAAATCATTTTCTAGGGGTTTGATTAGTAATCTAATGCTTTAATTAGGTCAAATAAGGTTGGACATTAAAAATCCAATGGTTTTTAGATAATAGAATTTAATAAATTTCAAGATTGTAATTTCAAATTTTTGAATTTGACTTTAGGCGGGAAAAGGAGTTTTAGGTGTTTTAGAGGTAATTATGCATTGTAATCAATTAAAATCAGTTGGATCAATTGGGGGATGGTTCTATAACCCCAAAATGATCATTTTTACGGAGGTTGGGCATGTGGAGAAGTGACTGTACGAACTGCTACAGGAAATAGTGAAAAAACACAATTTTCTTGCATTTTCTTGAGTCTTTTTGATGATCTATTGATTCCTTTTGAATTTCTAATCAATTGGATGGTTTAAGAACCTGTATTTACTTTCAATTAACCTCTTGAATGATTTGATAGACGTTAGGAATCAGTTTTTGTAACATATTGCTGACTGTCCTCAAGAATAACACAAAATTTTCACTAGTTTTGGTGGTTTTCATGGATGATTGATCCATTTCAAGGTAGAATGCTGCTATGACCTGTGAAATGGATCATTCCTAACATGTAACATATATATTTAACAAACTAATGTGCAGGGAAAAAGAATATTGAGGTGTACACCAAGATTTTACAATGCAAAGTGCTTGAAGTTGGAGGCTAGGGTATAGCAGCAGAAGATCTGCCTTAATGAGGGGCATGTTTTTGAGTTGGGATAGACTAAATATGTTGTCCTAATTGTGTAGAGTCAATGAGAAAGTTCTGGAAGTGATTGGAAGGTTAGTTTTCAAGAGACCCTAGTTTTTGAGGCAAGTTAAGGAGGGTTTTGTGCTGGAGCATGTTTGAGATGTCATAGAGGCCTAAAAAATTGGAATCCTTGGTTTTGAGTCATTTTAGGAGACTGATAAAAGTTTCATGGTCAGGGGTTGAATTTAAAGAGGGGTTGCTTTGAAAAAGAGGGCTAATTAGGCCTAAATTGGAGGAAACAATAGATTTTTGATTGGTGTGCTCCAAAACAAGTGCCATCAAGAATCTAGTATGTTATTTATCATCACAAACCACATCTAGTTCAATCATTAGTTTGGAGGTTCCTTTGGAAAGTTTGAGTGCAAAGTCAAAAATCCTTCGCTAGAGGCCTAGTTGGCTAGTAGCCTAGTTAAGGTGAAAAATTGGTTTTGTGTCTAAGTCAAAGGGTTGGGCTTTGAAATCATTCAAATTTTTTTTTTTTGGGTCTCTTAAGAGTGTTCCTAGGGTTTGGGTCCATAAGGAAGGAAAATAAGTCATTTGGTGCATTATTGAGGTTTGTCTCCATCAGAGTGCCTGGAAGAGTGGTTGAGATTGTGTCTTGCAAACCTTGAGAACTTTGTGTTTCTTTCAAAGTCCCTGACCCTCTGCATCAATGCACAAAATCATCCTCATCTATAGATGAAGCTGTAGGGGATGTTGGAGGGGTAGGAACACGAGTGGTTTATTCCATGAAACCCATCTTGTTAGCATAAATTGTAGAAAAACTAGTGGTACAATTAGTAGCTAAACCAGAGGAAAAACTGGAGGTGAAACTAGAAGCGATCTTCATCTTTTCCATCGATAGGTGTCGCACGCTTCTCCTAACAACATACTCAGAAGTCATGGACTAGGTTGTGATGCTCATAAACCTTCATGACAATCAGGGTTATAACAACCACCAGATGCGAGGGAAAAGTATCAACACAGGAAAATGCATAGACGTTGTTCACGTCAGGTTCACAAAAAATGTAAGAGAGGGGGACCAACCACATCAAGGCTCCAAGTCACGGAGAGCCTAGAGCAG
Source organism: Sequoia sempervirens (assembly GCA_007258455.2). NCBI lineage: Eukaryota > Viridiplantae > Streptophyta > Pinopsida > Cupressales > Cupressaceae > Sequoia > Sequoia sempervirens. The sequence continues at coordinate 104,830,159 of VDFB02058242.1, forward strand.
AGGGATTCCCTAACTTACCTCAATCTAACAGATATTTTGGGATGAGGATTGAGAATGAGGAGCACTCTCAAGTGCTTCAGTCACTCTATAGACTCGAAAATCTGGTTGGGGCTAGAGGAGTTGGTTTTTGGAGTCTGTACTACATTTAAGACATCTCTCTATTCAAGGACAATAGTGTAGGTCTGGGATGATAGTGCGACGCACTGGCGTCTCTTTGGTGTACTGGTGTTCGTACAGGTAGAAAATGTAAAGTATAGTAAGAAATTCCAAAAATCTACTTAACAACCTAGCTAATTGATTTTAACGAAAAATAATATAATGATAAAGTACAAAAGTAAATATAGAAATGATAGAGCTAATAAATAAAAACCAGAGTGACGAATATTAACTCACTGAAGTGCTAGTTCGCCAGCGAGCTCCACACACACGTTCACCTACACACAAGAAAGAGGGGAAAATTGTTGGGGCTGTATAGGGGTTTGCCTCATTCAAACCCTCGCTTTGGTTTTTCCACCTCCATGGATAGCCAAAAAAGCAATGGAGTATAAAGTATGATAAAGGAAAGAAATGAATGCACTGAACACTATAAAAGATAAAAGCTACTCTATCAAATCACAATGTGAAAGTAAAGTGATGAAATACCACCTCCACCCAAAGGAAATCAAGGCCAATGAAGGGAGAATGCAAGGTAACGAACTTGGAAAAGTCACCACAACTGCAACTTTGTGACGAAGGGAGGTCTCGCTAGACTCCAAGCTCGCAACTTCTATGGTAGAACAACACGTGCAAGGATGAAGTTGACAGAGTAACCAGCTACTGTTGCAATGCTCAATGGAGTTGTGAAAATGGAGTGCTAGAAGTGTGAGGGATTGAGTGAGAATTTCTTGAGAGATCGAATGAGTGTGTAAGAGATGAAGTGATAGTGAATAGAATGGATTTGAAGGCAAAAAGGAGCTGTTTCGGGTCGGTTGGTTGCATAGAGGCATTACAAAGTGTCCCCAATGAGGAGTGTAACATCCTTACAGACTTAGGGGTAGGAATCTATCAGGGATGACAACATGCCGCACAGACGTTTGCGTACCGCACTTGCATCCCTAACAAAAATTCCCTCACCGACACACAAAACATGGGCCAAGTGGATGGAAGGTAGGTGGGTGATGTGGAATTTTTCCTTCAGATTTGATTTTCTAATGTGAGGGTATGCAAAAGGGGAATTTACACAAGGGGTGCAAATTCGCTCCTATACACTAGCTAACAATTAAAATGCACTATTTTGATATGAAAACAAACAATTTGGAAACTGATAGATAAATTTATGACCAAAAATAGATAGAGCAAACTTGTGTGCACCTATGATTTGAATTTTGACTTGATTTGACTAGACAAGGTTGCCCAAGGTGCCCTTGTCTGGAGATCTAAAATTACAATCTATCTTCACAGTCCTCATTTACTTGATCAGAGGCTTCTTCCTTCTAGATCTTGCTGTCAAATCTTCATTGGTTGTTGAGATAATTGAGTTTATGTATCTTGTCAAGTTGTAGGGTTTGAATGCATCAATGAACAAAAGGTCTTCAATATTTCTCGAATATTTTTTAAATCTATAACTTGCAAATTCAAAGAGAGAGGAAGGGTTGTGCCATATAGGGGCTTCCTTGGTCAGAACCCCATTTTGGTATTTCTACCTCCACAATGAAAAAATCAATGAAATAGAGCTTATCCTTTTGAGGAATATAGACTAAATGATAAATGCATGATTAATAAACAATTGGATGTAACTAACCACTTAAATTTGATTTCCTTGAAGGGATAAAGTCATGCACATCTCTTTAAGGTTTGATTATAATTTAGCTCGAAGACCTACAAGTATTAGTCCTCACAAATAAAATATATGCATAAATATGAGCAAACTCACATAAACTCGACATGGTGCCTTGAAAATGAAATGCTACAATAATATTGCTCTTGACTACTCTTCATTTGATAATAATTTCCTGATAATGCTTTTGCTTGCAAAATTTTCTCACTTTCTTTTCAATTGATGAAATGACTAGGTATTTAAATGCAATTAATCTAATTTCCTGCAAATTAAATCCCAATAGTCAACATTTAGAATTTGAAATTCAAATAATAAATTTCCAACCTTGACATATTAGAATTTGGGGCCAAATTGGGAGGACAAGGCCGCCAAGGGTGCCCTTGTCCAGGCCCTATTTTTTGAGATGTTAAGTATCAGGGGAAAAATATTAAATGCCTACTTTGGTTTTATACATTTGATTTCTTGATAAATTATTAAATGGGCCATGAAATGCATAATTTAGGAAACTAGGAACACGATTAGGTCCATGCACATAGGAGGGAGAAAAATCTAGTGTGAAATTGTCATAGGTGACAATTTATGTTGTACATCAACTTAACTACCTATTGATACATGGGATGACTTCTCAAATTGTAGGCTTTGACAAATTGAATCCAACCTCTAGAGAGGGTTGGTTCCCCTAATGCAGTCACCTAAACTAAATAAACTATTGATTTTATTGAGAAAAATAATAGGGAAGTAACTTGAAATAAAAAACTAAGCTTATTGAGATGATGCACCAAATGTATACTGAGGCTTAGACTATTTTTTTTCTCACACAAACATTCAATAACTTATTTGTTTATGTACAACACTAGTATTTAGCATGTGCATGTATCAATGTTTTATAAAGAGGTTTATGTTTAACCATTGTTTGAGGAATAAAATATATTATTCTTGATAGTTTGTAGTTGTTTACACAATAACATAGATTATAACCTACATAAGAACGTGATTTTTTGCTTAAAGGTACTAATGATAAGACATACATTTGAGGATTTATAATATGAAATCACAAAAATGAAAATCAATTATGTGACTACACACAATATAACACACTATTTGAAGTCCAAAATACTTATTTTATTGATAATATAGTGTTGTTATAGTATTACAAAGTCTAAAACCTGCTAATAAATTTCTTGAAAAGATGAACATTATATTGATTTATAGTCACCAATATGACTAGTTTTTTGAGTTATAGTGCTAATTTTGATAGAAAATAACTTGTTTCAATAAAATGTTGTTTCAAAAATTCAAGAACCAGCTCTAATTATCCCTAGGCATCCCCTTTATCTTAGAACAACTTCCTGTTCTTTAGTAGCTAGTTACAAGGAATAGGTGACATGTGTCTTAGTTGTTTGACTAGGTCAAAACTCTCTTTGAGTGTTGGAAAATCATTTTCCTATCTTGACTCCTTCAAAGGCTCCAAGATGGTGTTGAAGAAGGATAAGTTTGTTTGTTTTGACCTTATTTAATGAATATTATCCTTAGAAGGTTCGTAAATACCCTCAATTGTTGTCCAAGTCACCAAAATTGCGCTTGTATCTCCTCAACTATTGTCAACTTGTCATTAACTCTCCAACTTCTCATAAATGTTCATTTACCATTCTTATAGGACACGCCTTGAAGATTTAAAATAGTCAACAATCCCTTGGAGGCATGGGAGAATCTCAAGGTTTGAATTTGATACATGCTTTATGTCTTCAAGGTTCTTTTTTACCTACCACTTATCTCTTTTGTCATACTAGTTTTGTTATAAATTTTCTTCTAAGATTGGTTCCTAGTTTCATGGCTATGCATTGTACCCTCAACCTTTAGTCTTATAAATTATAATTTTATTTTACTAATGACTATCCATTTCAGACCTTGTGGAAATTCTAGTGAATGTTGAGCACCATACATGGTAGATATCTAAAATATGACTATCCATTTTGGACCTTGTGGAAATTATAGTGAATGTTGAGCACCATACATGGTAGATATCTAAAATATGACTATCCTATCTGACTTTCATTTCTCCCTTCCTCACCATTAGTAGCCATGAATTTATTCTAAGAAGAAGCCTCTATATCATCTTCATTCTTCTTCAAATCAACATATGAATCCTCTATCATTTCTCTAGTCTATCATTGTGCTTTGTCTGGTTGGTTCATGTATGTGCATCTATTTCATGTCATGTCAAATTGACCACTTTCATGCATACTATGTCTTCAGTAGGTCCCTTCATACATGGCATGACTTTTTCCTTGCTATGTCCTTTGTTCTCTATGCACTATCTTTATGCCTTATATGATCAAACTATTGCCTCCTTATTTTCTCTATGACATAACACTTAATGCCTTGAGCTATTTCTATAAGTAGTATTTGTTGAGAAAATGTGTCTCAACCTTGCAATTACATAAGGTATTGTTGATACATAAGGTACTATTCATCTGACGATGAGGAGGGGATGCCCCCCCACAAGGGGTCTGGGGGGATATCCCCTTGGTTGGGGTCTAGGGGTAGTGGGCCCTAGTGGGGGCTTGGGGGTAGTGCCCCTAAAAGGAAAATTTAATTTTTATTCTATTATTGTAAATCTCAACCATTCATCATTATGTCTCATATCCGATGATCGATATTTCCCTAGAAGGCAACCCTATTTTATGAGGGCATTGTATTACGGTTATGTATTGCAATGTATTCTAGGAGTTTGATAGCAGCCATGTTGCCTTTAGATCTCTGAGTAGTGATACTCTTGTGAGAAGCTTGCTCTACAAGTATATTATAATCTTTGTGATTTATGAATAATATATTGGATGGATTTTGGAGTGGGGTTTTTCTCCCAAAAGAGGTTTCCCCATGTAAATCACTGTGCTGTGGTATGCATAGTATTTATGTCTATTTTTGTTTAAGTTTCTTTAACAGTTAAAGATCTGTAAAAGTTTTGCATTTTTCTCCTCTCAAGATTAGTGTAGGAAGTTGTTTCGCTACCTTAGCTTCCTTACAAGTGGTATCATAGCCTAATCACCTTTGGTTTTAGTTGTGGGTTGTTGGGGTTTTTAAACTAATCCAGATTTGAGTGGGATCTTGTGTAGAAGACACTTTGTGATCTTGTTGCAGGAATTTTTAGATGGAAATTTCATCAGGGAGAATAAAGGTGGATAATTTTTTTGGAAATAATTTTGAAACGTGGAAGTTGAAGATGGAGGATCTGTTGATAGATCAAGATCTATGGGATGCTATTGATGAGAATGTTTCAATCAGGCAGAAGACACTTTGTGATCTTGTTGTAGGAATTTTCAGATGGCAAGTTCATCGAGGAGAATAGAGGTGGATAAATTTTCTAGAAATAATTTTGAAATGTGGAAGTTGAAGATGGAGGATCTATTGATAGATTAAGATCTCTGGGATGTGTTGTGCAGTTTTTGCACACACCCCACTGAAAGTAGGGACCCCCTTTTTTGCTTTAATTTCTGATGCTTTGGCCCTTTGGTTTTGAGGATTTTCTTGCTTCGACATGTGCTTGAATGTTTATCTTGCTTGCACTAATGATCCCTTTATGTTACTTGTTGAAAATATTAAGTTTTAAGCCATTTCTGGGTTTTCCTTTGATTTCAGGATTTTCCTCCTCCAATGGAATTCCTCGGTTTCCTTGAAAACCCAATGAGGAGGAACTTACGTTGTGATCTAGGGATTCTAGTCCTTCATGGAATTCCATGTCGATCAGATTTCTCTGCAATTCCTGCACCTCATCAAATTCGTGGTTTTTGTTTTTTGTTGTCTTGTCAATGGCATTAATGCTTGATTGTATGATTTTTGCGGCATGTATTTAGTCAATTTTGGGGGATTCTTATGCCATTGAGATTTTATCATTTGTCTTCTATTGATCTAGGAGGTTTGATCTTGAGTGTTGGGTTTCATTTGACATTTGGACTTTTGCATTCGTGAGTTTGGTGGTGAATTTCTTGGGCATGATCATTGTTGTTGCTATTTGCTAGGATGTTAAATTTGGTTACCAGTCATTGAATATAATTGAATTCATCTCATCAGTGGTATGTATTCATTGCCTTGCTTTCAAATGTTGGATGTGAATGATTCTTTAGCGTCTTGAGTATGCGTGGAGTCTGGATTTTACATGTTTGGCACCAAGCATTTTAAAGCTAGGGTTGTGCTAACATTTTCATAATTTATAGAGGTCTAGAAGATGCACCCCTTAGTTAATCCTTTTAAGTTTGACAGTTCCAACTTCATCTTCAAACCTGACCCGACGTGTATGATTGCTTTAACTTGATTTGATTTTAGGGTTTTCGAGCTTGACTGATTGTCGGCCATGAGTGAGGTGTAAACATGTGACTTCAGTTCCATTTAGGTGAAACTCACTTAGGCCTATTTCAAATGACCCATTTCTATGTTTGATTAGCCAAGCAATCTAAATCTGAGCTAACTCCCTTGCGTTAATGGCAAATTTTAGGGTTTTGAGCTTAGAGAATCGATGGTTAAATTTAGGGGGCGGGTGCATGAAGTTGGTCGCACTTTTGTGGCCAATTTTTTTTTTCGAAAGAGATAACATGAGCACGTTATAACACACGTGCGTTATAACGTGCTCATGTTATGTTGTTTTAAAAGCAAAAACAAAAGTGAAAACTATCATTTTCTATTTACTGTTTCTCAACTTTGTCCGTGGCCAAAAACCCTCACTTTCACGCCCTCGTTCTAGGAGGAAGGATTTCTACAAATTTTATCAAAAACAGTTGGATTTTCTTTGCAAATATGGTGCGATGATGACAAAGAGGTGTGAGAGGTAAGTATTGTTTGCTATTTGTTTTGAATTTCTTAGTTTGAATTGATTTTGTTTGTTTTAGGTTAGATTTGATTGTTTTTTTTTTTAATTTGTAGGAAATCCTACAAATCCTCAACAAGAAGAGGAGGAAAATCCTCAAGAAAATCCTCAACAACAAAATCAACCTCCCCCACCAATCACTCAATACCCTCCTGGCACTCAAGAAAATTTGAGTGAAATTGAGAACAATAGAAAACAACTTGAGGATCTTATCAGTAGGTTGAGTGATCCAAATGCTTCAACCAAAAAAAGAATGCTTCTAGCAAATTCATTGAAAGAGATGTTAAAAAATGTAGATGCAATTACCCAACAAATATCTGGATGGCAAGATAGGAGGCAAGCAACCAAGGCATATTATGCAGACAAATTATCATACAAAAAAGTAAAAGATTTAAAAATTACTAAAGGTGATTTGTGCTCTCTATTCACTGACCCTAAAACAAATCAAAATATTACCCTTAATGCAAAGAGGTTTCCTATTCATTGGTGCCACCACCAAGAGATTAGGAACCATTTTTATGATAGATGGTATTTGGTCTTTGATTACCCACCGTGCAATAATTGTGAAGTCCCCCAATATTTTCTTAGGAAACTATACAGTGAGTTCGTATTGAACAAAATCCCAAATTATTTTGATATGAGGGAGTTCTAGGGGAGAGTGGGGGTCGGCTTAGGCTAGGCCTGGTGCACAGCCAGATCCTGTGCGGAAAGGGAGACGACCTCTCGCTAGGCCACCTCGTGAGCACATTGTTATGCCTACTGTTGCGAAGGAGAGTGTTGATGTAGAGACATTGCAGGTGATCAACACTTTGACCCGAAGTGTCATCCATCATAGTAGCCCTATTGTATAGCGCCATCTAGGGGAGTCTTCGAGTGGTGGCCTTCAAACCCATGTGTGTTAGTCTTGCGGGGTGACTTGTTCATATGACCCCATTGAAACACAAGAGGCTGCTACATAGGATCCATATGCTGCTACACAAGATCCGTATGTTGCCATGAAGGATCTGTATGCTGCTACACAAGATCCGAATGCTGCTACGGGGATGGAGAGGACGGTTGAAATTTTGCATCGTGCATATGGCATTGATAGTTAGGTAAAAGTCAGCATGTTCATTGAGTTTAATTTATTAAATTTCGATTCTGAAATGCATGATTAACTAATTTAGTTTTATTATTTTAATAAAATTGCAGGGTCACAGTGTTGAGACTGGATACACCGGTCCTCCACCTACTTATTTTTGTAGTACACCTATTAGTGGGGTATGTAACTCGTAAACAATTATAAATTTATTACATGTTAATAGCATTGTTTTACGAATGGTATTTTAATACATATGATTTTGGATGTTGAACATGCTAATATTGGTGGTTTCAAACAAACACCTCCTAGTTCCAGTGGATTCACTCAAATGTACATGCAGGTAATAGAATAAAGAGAAATTAACTAATGAATTATACTTAATAGATTTGTGTAGTTTATATTCATATTGTTGGTTACGTTGGATTACACATCATTCAAACTCAAAGCATTAGTACTTCAAATTCCATAACTAATAACTAGATGTTGATAGATGAAAAAATTTCAACTGTACAATATAGTTGTTTAGAAAGTCAACATAAGCAACACGATGCAATTACTTCACATGGAGGCATGTGCTTGCAAAGGTGCACCACCACAAGAAACTATGGATGCTTGGAAAAAATCTATGAAACCATAATAGTAAGCAACAACATAGACAAGGCAGTTAGTGATGCAGAGCATCATATCAAAACACTCAATCATGAGGGTACATCTGATGCAGAGTATCCAACAAACACCATCAACATCATTTCTTTAAGGGATTTCAATCCCAAATAGAATCAGGAGAAGATCAAATATAATTTCATCAGAAATCTACTTTTCATTCAACCAAAATCCACTCAAATTCTCTTAGCCATTCCATAAGCCATCATTCATCATTCCACTAATCAGTATCCCAATTGATTCATTCAAAGCAAAAACCATATTAAAGAAAAAATTGACTTAATCAATTAGATTCACATCATTCTCAACCACCATAAAAACAACATAAACCTGATTATTGACACTTGAACAATTCATCCTTTCATTTATTCACCAAGGAAAAAAATCAATTAAACAATACCTCACTATTATTAGTCCATTATCAAGCACTGTACTCACCATATTTTGACTGCAACAGCCTATTTACAGGTTACAAACTCCTGCTACAGCAAAATCTTGATTATCATCTTGTGGTTAATCACCAATTTGTTCAAAAGGATTCATAATAGTCACCCATCCAACCATCAAAGTCACCAAACCTGTCTTATACACCTTAAACAAATTTAGTAACATCAATCATATCATTAGTTTTATAGTAACCAAGCACTCAATCATATGACAAAAGATTTGAAAGGATACAAGTCATAAATGTTGAAGATAGGAGAGATTGCCACCCTAGGAGGTAGCTCTATTTCATAAGCATTTTGGCCAAACTTGTAGACCACCTTGCATGGTCCTATCTTCTTCATCATGAGTTTGGTATACTTTCCTTTTGGAAGTATCTCCTTCTTCAAGTGTTCCATCACCAAGTCTCCAACCTTGAATTGGACATTCCTCTTCTTTAAATCTTCCTTTTCCTTATACTTCTCAACATTCTTTTGAAGGGTTTCCTTCACTTGTTGATGAATATCCCTGATTGTAACAAAAAAGTACTCACCTTGAGAAATTCTCCTAGCAACTCATTATAGATCTCTTAGTTCATAGACCCCTCTAGGGTGCATGCCATAGACTACCTCAAAAGGGCTTCTACCAATGCTCCTATTCATGGAGTCATTATATGCAAATTCAGCCTGAGGTAAAATCAGATCCCAAGCTTGTCCATGCTCCTTGGTAAGGCATCTTAAGAGGTTTCCCAATGATCTATTCACCACTTTAGTTTTTCAATCCATTTGTGGATGGTATGCTGAACTAAAGGACAAATTTTTTCCTTGAGTTTCTTCCACAAGGTCATCCAAAAGTGACCAATGAATTTAGAATCCCTGTCAAAAACAATGCTTAAAGGCAGTCCATGTATCATAACAACCTCCTTAAAGAAGAGACCTGCTATATGAGATGCATCATTGGTGCATTTGCAAGGAAGAAAATGTGCCATCTTACTAAATCTATCAACTACCACAAAGATACTATCAAAACCTTTTTGGGTTCTAGGAAACCCCAAGATAAAGTCGATACTTACACACTCCGAAGGCCTATTGGGAATGGGAAGTGGTTGATAGAGTCCTGCATTTGATGAAGTTCCCTTTTCCCTTTGACATATTGTGCAACCTTCCACATACCTTCTCACATCCACCTGCAACTTTGGCCAATAGTAAAATCTCCTAACTTGTTCTAAGGTCTTGTCAAGGCCAAAGTGACCTCCAAGACTCCCACTGTGTTTCTCCTTTATGATATTCTCCCTCATTGAGAATTTACACACACACAATTGGCTTCCTTTGAAGAGAAAACCATTCTGCAATAAAAAGTCAGAGAATTCACCATGAAAAAATTCAAATGCTACTCACAAACATTGTATACCTCCTTGAAATCTGAATCTTCATGATACATATCCTTCAATGCTTCAACCCCCATGCTTTGGAGTTGGATCTCTTGCACTACAAGTGTTCTACTGAGAGAATTTTCCACCTTATTTGCTTGGCCCTTCTTATGCTTTATTGTGAAAGTATAGGCTTGCAAAGACTCTACCCACTTCATGACCTATGACTGAGTTTGTCTTGTGCATTCAAAAAAGTCAAGGCATGATTATTAGTATAAACAACAAATTCTTTAGGTAACAAGTAGTTCCTCCACTTTTTGAGGGCGTGGACCATAGCATGAAATTCCAAATCATAGGAAGAATACTTCCTCTTTGCTTCATTCAGCCTCTCACTGTAAAATGCAACCGATCTGCCTTCTTGGCTCAAAATAGCCCCTATTGCTTGATTGCTAGCATCACACTCAATGGTAAAAACTTTATCAAAATTAGGGAGCAAAATTATAGGCTGTTGTGCTACTCTCATTTTCAGATATTCAAACCCTTTATCAGCCTCATTGGTCCAAGAAAACTTACCTTTGTTACCTCCTTTGATGGTGTCCAAGATTGGTGCACAAATTTGGCTAAAGTTCTTGATGAAATTTCTATAAAAGCTTGCAAGTCCATGGAAGCTTCTCACATCTCCAATGGATTTTGGTGTTGGCCTTGAGTAAGAATAGCATGCACCTTTGAAGGATCCATCTTCAACCTTCCCTTGGAGATGACAAAACCAAGGTAGACTAGTTCTTCCTTCATGAATTCACACTTTTCCATGTTGATCAACAACTTCTCCTCTTGTAACCTCCTTAGTACCATGTCAAGGTGCTTCAAATGTTCTTCTTTAGACCTACTAAACACAAGGATGTCATCTAAATAAACTACAACAAAATTTCCAATGAAACGTCTCAATACCTTATTCATAAGGCGCATAAATGTACTAGGGGTATTTGATAACCCAAAGGGAATCACCAACCAATCATAGAGCCCTTCATTAGTCTTAAAAGTTGTCTTCCATTCATCCCCCTCTCTGATCCTTATCTGATGGTACCCGCTCTTTAGATTAATCTTGGAAAAGTAAGATGCTCTTGATAGACAATCCATGAGGTCCTCCATTATTGGCATCAGGAACCTATATCTGATTGCACGATCCTATTAATGGCTCTTGAATCAGTGCAAAGCATCCAATTCCCATCCTTCCTTGGTGCTAGGATAGTAGGAACAACACATGGGCTCAAACTCTTCCTCACTAGCCCTTTATCCATCAACTCTTGCACTTGTCTTGCAATCTCCTCATTTTGAGCAGGTGTCATCTTGTATGTAGCCTTATTGGGAAATGTAGCCCCTAGAATCAAATCAATATGGTGGCTTATATCCCTAATGGGAGGTAGGGAACTAGGTAATTCATTCACCGTTATGTCCTTGTACCTTTCCAACAACTCTTGGACTTTGTTTGGTGCATCTTCCTTCTTCTTTGTGGGTAGATCTGCTTCACTTTTTGGCTTCATAATCAGGAAGAATCCTCTTCCTCCTCCTTCGTTCAAGGTCTTCATGAACTCCTTCTCACCCACCATCAAAACACTAGGCCCTTCATGCTTTACCTTATCTTCTTCTATGAGAGGTGAAAGGTTGTAAGTCTTCCCATCCTTCATAATGGAGTATGTGTTCTTCTCCCCATCATGCTTGGTCTTCCTATCAAAGTGCCAAGGCCTACTACAAATATATAGCTTAATACTTGTACTCAAAATTTTGTTCATTAGATCTCATACATTATAAGTCATGACGTGGATCTCGCTATTGTAACTTTTTTGTGATTGAATAATTTGTTGTTTTATTTTTAGATGTTGGTTGTGGAAACACATCCAAATGTTACAAGGGTAATGGATATCGGTGTTTCATCCACTATACAATCCTCCATGGCTCTGATAGAGGAGGTATGAGGCAAATTACTAAATTTCAATTTACATTTGTTGTTATAGATGTTAGTTCTAGTGAAAAATCAAACCATTATTGATTTGTAGTTTAATTCCTATTTGGATGGTTTATATAGGGCTTGAGCATGCCTGAGCATCGACATGCAAATATTTCCATCATGGAGAGTGATCATGAGATGGCAGTAAGTGATTATTTTGTTAAATATATCATTTCTTATAATGTAATTTCTATATATTAATGTCTTTACTTCTTATTGTAACGATTAAGACTTCACCAAGAGCTAAACTGTAGGAGGAGCACCAGGAGCACTCCTCGAGCACAACAAAAATGATAGACAAACTTATTGCCATCAGATCGCCAAACAAAGGGAAATAATTTATTTACAGAGCATGGAGAGAAATGAATTTTGATTCCAGAGCCCTTTGTTGTATGCCTAGACATGGCAATTTTGTACATATCTTGTATTGGATATATTTGACATTGTATGCCTATATGGCATTCGAGCATAAGCCTATATGGCTATTTTGTAACTATATTTTATACTTATATTGACATATATTTAATGTATGTGTACATGGCTATTTGGTTAATACAAATCTTTTTTATCGATGGTGTCCATATTTTCTCTTTTTGACAATGTCAAAAGCATGGCTGCATACAAATTAGGCAAAAGACTTTTCCTTTTAGATTAGCAATGCATGGAAGTTTCAAAAAGTATCCTTGATATTACAAAAAGATATGTGTTTATACCATAGCAGCAAAAATATTTTGAGGAAAAAATCAGCAAACCAAAAGTATAAGATTTTTTGAAAAAATCGGGAAAAAGGCTAGAAAAAATCGGAAAAAATCAGATTTAAAAAAAAAGGTAAGAAAAAGTAGAACAATCTAAGATGATTTTTTTTTAAAAAAAAATTAAAGGCATTTCCATAGCATAGACATATAGAGAGCAAATAAAATAAAGAGTTTAACTAATAAATTGTAAAAATAGATTTCTTTTGTAGTTTATATTCATATCAGTTGATTACATTGCATTGCACATACTCAAACTCAAATCATTAAGTTTCCACATTGCTGATAACTAAATAACTAGATGTCGAGTAGGGACACAAAATTCCTCAATTTCATAACATCTAGTTTTACAATTATCCTATGCAATTACTCTTCACATTGCATAACTAATAACCAGGAGCAGCTCCCCAATTGCATTTTCTTGTCATGGAATTCTATGAGACCACATTTCTTTGAGGCATTTTTCAAACAATTCACTGCCTTGTCTATACTACCACATTTTGATACATGTCTACCAAAGCATTTTTTCAAATAGTTCATTGCCTTGTTGCTATGGCTGAAAGCCTAAAACAAGTGCTTTCAAACAAGCTATGGATGCTTCCAAAAAATCTATCAAAAGCATAATAGTATAATATCATAGATTACGCAAGAAGGAACTCTTGATTAAATTCTCAGATTCATAGATGGAATGCCATGACAAGTTTGATTGTCATGGCATTCCATCACCATGAGACTCCTCATTTCTTTGGTGCGTTTTCATATTCACTCATATCTTATGCTAACACATTTTCATACATGTCTATCAAAGCATTTTATCAAACAGCTTCATTGCCTTGCCGCTATATGGCTAAAATCCTAAAATAGGTGCTTTTCTAAACAAGCTATGGATTGTCATGGAATTCCATCACCATGAGACCACATTTCTTTGAGGTTTTTCAACAGCCCATTGCCTCGTCTATGCTACCACATTTTTCATACATGTCTACCAAAGCATTCTATCAAACAATTCACTTCCTTGTTCCTATGGCTAAAAGAATAAAACAAGTGCTTTCGAACAAGCTATCGATGCTTGGAAAATATCTATCAAAGAATAATTTAATAAGCAATAGCATAGACAAGGCAACAAACTATTTGAATAAAAGCCTCAAAGAAATGTGGTCTCAATGGTGGTGGAATGGCATGACAATCCATAGCAATTTGCTTGTCATGGAATTTGTCATGCCATTCCATCACCATTAGACCATATTTCTTTGAGGCATTTTTTCAAACAGTTCACTGCCTTGTCTATGCTACCACATTTTTCATACGTGTTTACCAAAGCATTTTATCAAATAGTTCACCTCCTTACTGCTATGGCTAAAGCCTAAAATAGGTTCTTCCAAACAAGCTATGGATGCTTGGAAAAAATCTATCAGTGCCATAATTTTATGAGGATAGAGGAAGAGCAAAACTATTTGAATAAAAGCCTCAAAGAAATGTGGTCTCAGGAATGCCAAAGTGACAATCCATAGAAATTTGCTTGTCATGGCATTCATCATGGCATTCTATCACCATGAGACCGCTAGATTTCTTTGAGGCATTTTTTCAAATGTTTGTTGCCTTGTCTATACTCATATTTTTCATAATGGCTTACTAAAGCATTTTATAAACAGCTTCACTTTTGCTCCTATGGCTAAAAGCCTAAATAAAAAGCCTCCAAACAAGCTAAGGAATGCTTGGAAAAAAAAAACTTATCAAAGCATAATTTTATTAGCAATAGCATAGGCTTAACTCTGAGCTGAACAAAAGCCCCCAAAGAAATGTGGCCCTTTAATGGCGGTGGAATTCATGACAACCAGAAGTAATTTTCTTTGTCATGTAGAGTTTCATCACCATGAGACCACATTTCTTTGAGGCATTTTTCAACAAATTGCCTTGTCTATACTACATTTTTCATACATCTACCGTACGCTTTATCAAAAAATTCATTGTCTTTGCTGCTATGTATTAAAAGCCCAAAAAAGTACTTCTCGAATGTAGTTTCATGCGGATGCTTGGAAAAATCTACCAAAGCATAATAGTAAGCAACAAGATATGGTCTCATGGTCTTTTTTCATGCAAAAATCAGTGTGATTTTATTCTCATTTTTTGTAGGTTATAAACACTTTTTTTTTTTCCAATTTTGTTGTTTTAAATGACATTCAAGTTTATGGTAGTTTTGTTGTTTATATGATGATATGTGATATTCTAATCCTAATTCATGCTTCTAGGTTACATAGATATATATTTTGTTTTTACATGTTTTTTGTACCAACGAACCCAAAACGAACTGAACCCCCCTCCAATTTTTTTTGGCCAAACCAGCGTGTTTGGGTGAGAAAGAGGACCATTCCTAGCGTGAACATGCTCTATTCAAATGCTAAGAACAAATTGGCTTATCATTAATGAAAGTTGCAGAAACCTAAAGCTGCACCACTTTTGCAACTTTCCAATCGCCTCCCATTTGACACTTTTTCCATCAACCAAAATATGGACACTATGGAAAAACCACTCGAGATAACAAAACTGAGAGAGGTTATTGTAGAGGGGTCTTAACTCGGGACCCCATGGGATCGACGAGAAGTTTCTACATCACGTGTCCAAGTAACTCCCCATGCTGAAGTTTGCGCCGATTTTTCCTTTATGGATCTCTTTAAGGATCGATTCGATGAATATAGCCTGGCTTATTCCGCTGCGGTTTGGGTGCAAAGTTGACTATGTATAGTGTAAAAATGCCTATCTCAATGTGTTGGAATAGTTCACGGTCACAGCGATAGTAGAACGAAAAGTTGCACCACTTGCAACTTTCCACTACTTCCATTCATTAATTTTTCATCAACCTAAACTTCACACTATGGGAAAACCACTCCGAGATAATGTAAAATGAGAGGTTATTGTAGAGGGGCCCAATGCAATCCTTTACAGGATGAGACGAAGTTTCTAAGCATCACGGTGTCCTACTAACTTCATGCTTGCAACCATTTTTCCCTTCTTTGACCCTTAAGGATCGACCGGGTTGAACGTGAGTTCATAGCCGCATTTTGGCGGTTTTGGGTGCAAAAAGAGTATAACGCTTACAGCGTGAAAACGCATTCGGGGACGCGTTGGAACAGTCCATTTGGTCACACGAGTTGCAGAACGAAAGTTGCACCTCTTGACAGCTTTTTACTACTTCCATTTGACACTTTTTCCATCAACTGAAATCTGGACACCACGGGAAAACCACTCTAAGATAACGAAAACTGAGAAAGGTTATTGTAGAGGGGCCCAACGTGATCCCATGGGATTAGACGAGAAGTTTCTAAGCATCACGATGTCCGAATAACCTCATGTTGAGGATTGCAGCCATTTTCCCTTTGGACCCTTAAGGGATTGATTTGGTTGAACGTAGCTCAGAGCGATTTTGCATGTGAAAGAGGACCATTCCTAGCGTAAAAATGCCTATTCAGATGCGTTGGAATAGTCCGTTTGGTCACACGAGTTGTAGAACGAAAGTTGCACCACTTTGCAACTTTCCACTACTTCCATTTGACACTTTTTTCATCAACTAAAACTTTGACACCACGGGAAAACCACTCTAAGATAACGTAAACCAAGAGAGGTTATTGTAGAGGGGCCCAACATGATCCCATAGGATCAGACGAGAAGTTTCTAACCATCACGGTGTCCTGGTAACCTCATGCTGAAGTTTGTAGCCATTTTTCCCTTTGGACCCTTAAGGGATTGATCTGGTTGAACGTAGTTCAGAGCAATTCCGCGTGTTTGGGTGTGAAAGAGGAAAATTCCTAGCGTAAACATGCTTATTCGGATGCATTGGAACAGTCCGTTTAGTCACATGAGTTGTAGAACGAAAGTTGCACCACTTGGCAACTTTTCACTGCTTCCATTTGACACTTTTTCCATCAACTAAAATTTGGACACCATGGGAAAACCACTCCGAGATAATGAAAAATGAGAGAGGTTATTCTAGATGGGCCCAACGTGATCCCATTGGATTAGACAAGAAGTTTCTAAGCATCACGGTGTCCGAATAACCTCATGCTGAAGTTTGTAGCCATTTTCCCCTTTGGACCCTTAAGGGATCGATCCGGTTGAACGTAGTTTAGAGTGATTCCACGTGTTTGGGTGCAAAAGAGGACCATTCCTAGCGTAAAAATTCCTATTCAAACATGTTGGAACAGTTCATTTGGTCACATGAGTTGCAGAACGAAAGTTACACCACTTGGCAACTTTTCACTACTTCGATTTGACACTTTTTCCATCAACTGAAATCTGGACACCACCGGAAAACCAATCCGCGATAACAAAAACCAAGAGAGTTTATTTTAGAGGGGCCCAACATGATCCCATCAGATTAGATGAGAAGTTTTTAAGCATCACAGTGTCTGAGTAACCTCATGCTGAAGTTTGCGGCCATTTTTCCCTTTGGACCCTTAAGGGATCGATCCAGTTGAACAAAGGGTCTATACTCTACACTTATCCGAACCTTACCAACTCTTGCGGAAGCAATTCTAAGGTATCAAAACTTCAAAATACACAATTAGATCTCAGTTATACCACCGTACAATGGGTAAACCACAAAACCCTCTATTGTAGCCTAAACCCTAGGGGTTTATTGAAAATGATACTTCCAAAGCTAACCACAACCTATAAATTACTCAAAAAAGTTTCTGATACCCTACACAAGCTCAAAAAATCCTAAAATAACGCTTCCCTACACAAAAACACAATTTAACTCTTCAAAACCACCATTTTTCTTAAAGAAAACTCACTTTTACACACATGTGTTTTACACCCATCTCACTTTCAGACCTCCCCAACACAAACACATCATTCCCACACCTTAATAATGTTAGTGCAGACCCATTCCTCAAGTTACAGAGGCTACAGAAAGAGGAATGGGTCAAAAAACCATTTTTATTGACTCAAAACCTTCAAATGTACAAGTTCGGGCCGATTTTAGTAAATTGATGATATTCTACTCCTTATTTTCCTTGATAAACAAAACCTATTGAATGGTGCTCCTTCACCAATCATACATCGACATTCTTGTCCCTCCTAAATTTTGGATCACATCCATTACCTCCACATAAAACTCAGCATCCTTGGTCTTCTTGGTTCCTGCCTTGATATGGTTATGCAAATGAAAAAGTAATCATCTCCCTTCTCCTCGCTATCGAAGAATGCATGCTTAATGTTTTGATACATGATATCAACTCTCTTCTACTCTGGTTGAATATCGGAATCTAGCATGGTGGGCCCCAAAAGTTCCATTCATCTTTCTTCCTCTTCCACCAAATCAGTCGGGCCCTCAATCCACACATCGCCCAAAATTTAACAATTGGCTTTGTTTTTGAAAGTTTTCAAACCTCGAAATACCTCAATGTAGCTCTCTTCCTTTCAAACTCTTTCATTGCCAAATCGGGATTTGGATTTAAATCATTCAAAATTCATGGTTGATGTGCTTTGAATAATTAGTAACAGTCTTCAAAATTGGCTGCTAGTACAAGTTCATTCTGCTTTCATAATACTTTATAACCATGGAGTTCATCCATTCCTTGATGCCATCAAGTGAAGATTGAGGAATGTTGTCAATGTGGAGTACATCCCACTTGAAGTCTTTGAAAGCAATAGCCATATCAAATTCCTTTTGCCCAAGTCCTACTCTCTCAAGGTTAACTCCATGAAAACCAAGCTCTCTAAATGGTACATATCAAAGTCTAGTTCAAAATATTTTAGATGAGGCTACTCCCATAGCTCTCTTACTCGCTTGACAAAACCTTGAAACTCTATATTGATTTTATTTTTCTTGTCCCTCTCTTGTTGTTCTTCCTCAATTTCATGAAGATCATACATTGACCTTCTTGACCCTCCTAAATTTTTGACCACATCCATTACCTCCACATAAAATTGGACATCCTTGGTCTTCTTGGTTCCCATGCCTTGATATGCTTATGCAAATGAAAATGAAGCAAAGTAATCATCTCCTTCACTGTTAGTTGGAATAATGCATGCTTAATGTTTTGATACATGATATCAGATCTCTCTTCTACTCTCATGGTTCAATAGAAAAATATAGTATGGTGGGCCTCTAGAGTTCCAGTCATCTTTCTTCCTCTTCCACCAAATGTTAGAGTTCTAGTGATAAGATAAAGGGAATCCTTTATACAGGATCTAGACATGTTTGCAAAGCAGGTTGGAGACAAGAAAAGGACTGATTTCAGTCAAGAAAAGACAAGAATAGGTGTAGGATAGTCTAATACTGTCAAAACAGAGGTATGCAGACCTGATGAAAAGAAATGTGAGGTGAAGAACCTTGGGGCAGAGACCCTAATGCAAGGAAAAGGAAAGATAAGTGGATACAAGATGGAGAAGAGGCAAGAATGGCCTAGTAAGGTCATGGTGGAAGAGATGGATTGTCCAATGAAAGGGCAAGATGGAAAGCAATAGACTGATGACAAAGAAGATGGAAGACCACATGATGAGGTCTCAGAGGAAAAGGGAAAGAAGGTAGAGGTAAAAGAGTGTGGATGGATTGAGGAAAGCCATGAAGGGCTTGTCAAGAATAAAGAAATTATGATAGGGGTAGTGTTGTGTCCCCTGCAGATAAAGAGAGACAAGGAGCAGACAAGAATTGTAGAAACAATGAAATTTAAATCAGAAGATATAGAGGTAAAGGGAGATTTGATTCAAAGTCTAGATGCAAATAACCCATGTAGGGGGAAAGAAAAAGAAGACAAGAAAAAAAGTTTGATGTAGGTCATAAAAATGGAAGTTGCAAAGAGCCTAGATAAAATGCCAGTGGAAGAATGTATGATAGTTGAGGATAAAGATAAGTGCATGGAAAGCATGGTAGATGCAGTAAGTGGTCCACTAAAGGGACAAGAAGATAAAGAGCCTAAAAATACAGTGTTGGAAAAGAGTTCAGTGGAGGATACGAGATCAAAGGATGTGATGCATCAAGTGGAATGGCAAAAATCAAAGGAAAGGTCTGAGATAGAGTTTGTAGAAGGTGCAGTCACCATAAAAGGTGAAATTGCAAATACAAAGTGTTTGAATGACTCAAAGATGGAAGAGACTAAGGAAGAGATGTTTATAAAGGCTGGCCAAGTGAAGGCTAGAGGAAAGGTGAGAGTGGGATCTCCAAATGAAATGGAGAAGAAAGCAAAAGATGAGGCTAGGACAGTGGATGGTCCTAGATGGGTAAAAATACTGATGTGGAAATTGTATGTAGTTGTGGCAATGGCTCCTAGATGGGAGAACCTGAAGCAGATGGTGAAGAGGATGGATAAGAGGAAAAGAGTGAAGGGAGTGCTTTATTACCTCCTTGTTTTCATGATCATGTTGATGGAGGTGAAGCCAAGGGTGAAAAATAAAAGGACATAGAGTGGACTGTTTGGAAGTAAGTGACACCATTGAACAAGTTAGGAGTAATTGGATGCAACCATGGATGATAGGACAGGGAAGGAAGGTGCAGGTTCAAGGTGATCAGTCAAGAGAGGAATTGTTTTGCAAGGACAAGGCCAAGCCTAAGGTGAAGATGAAGGCAAGAGGGAGAAATGGAAGGAACAAGGAGGATCATCAGAGATTTGTTGCAGGTCAAGGTGTTACAGAATTCCAAGAGACTTAGTAAGCTTTCATGGCCGGATGTATGGTGCAGGAGCACCAAGGACATCTAGGACCATTAGGTGGTCAAGTGATGAATTTTTTCTTTGTAATCATGAGTGTGATGTAATAAGGTCTCAAAAGACCATTATGAAGTGTTTTGAGTCATTTTAGGTTGATAGTTTTATGAAGTTTCCATGTCTTGGAAAATGTTGTCAATATGATGGAATGAAGCCTTCAATGGCATAAACATGAAAAAACCTATAAGATGGCAATGTAAAGGTCAAAGTAGTAAGGTAGTTGTACAGGTAGGAGTGCCTTTAAAAAAATCCATGTAAACGTTTGAGGGAGGTTGGAATGACTCCATTTGAAAATTTGAATGAAATCTTTTGTTGTTTCCACGTTTTTCCCTATTTTTCTGAAATTTGTTGGCAATAAATAGTCTGTACAGTGAATATTTTGAAATGAATTGGGAATGATAGTGGAGTGAGTCTACTATTATTTCCATCAGATTGGAGGCTTAACCATTTAGTTTTGTGGGTTTTAGAGTAGATTTTCAAAGGCTGCCTGTGTGACTAAAAAATTAAGGGTTTGAGAGTACAAAGAATGGAAGCTTGATCCATTCCACCTTCTATAGGTATTGTAACTCGGTGGAATGGATCATAATAGGTAGGGTTAAATTTTTGGGGGTCTATTTTGTGCACATATGTTCATTTGAGTGAGTAGGAGTGATGCCTAGGGCTAGAAAAGTCAAATTTCCTTGTGAATTTGAAGGCTAGATGGTGGGGTTTGTCAAAATGATGAAGAACTTGTTGATCTAATGAACTTTTAAGTTTGTACAGGGTATTTGGATGGTTTTTGATGCTTTGTGGGGGTATAGAAAGGCTTGGGCATATGACTTTCAATAAACCCTTGGGTTTTAGCATGTAAAAGGAGGGTTTGCTGAGACAACACTTTAGAATGTTTGGGTCTGGGAACTAACCATGGATTTTGTTGTTTTAGAACATATCAAATGAATATCCATTTGTTTGGTGTAAAAATAGAGTCTTTAAGAGGGACCTCCTTTTTAAAATGGGGCTAATCTAGTAGCCTTTGGGCCGGGTAGCCTATTGAAACTACATACTATTGCAAGGGAACCTTATGTGATTTGTTGGGAATTA